>PVJD01006178.1:0-102645 GCA_004026545.1 Mormoops blainvillei | reverse complement strand
CAGCCTTTTTTCCTATTGAGAAGTTATTTTTTAATTTCTTATTTGAAAATTTATTTTGCATAGTAAGAATATTAATTCACTGTCTTCCATAAATATTAGTAATCATTTTCCTGGTTTATTATTTTTTGATCACTCATATCAAAACTCATATATTCTTCAAGTAAAATAAAGTTATAAACTATTTAAATTTGGGACTAGTAATAATATAAGTTCATTCACATATACTTTTTATAAAAAATAATTCATACATTTGCCAAAAATAGGTCTCTCTCTGAATTTGAATTATATGTACACACACACACACACACACACACACATATTATAGCACTAATGTTCTCTAGGTTGCTTTCATACCGTGTGTGGACCATGATCACAGTTGAAATCATTGATACTTTCATACTATCTTGAACTTACACAAGTGCAGCTCAAACATCAAACTTTATCTACTAACCCAGCACCACAGAAGCCACTTATCACTTACTGGGTCCATCAGGTACACACACACACATACACACACACACGTTAAGGTGTCTAAACTTAGCTCAGCTAATTTAAGCACTGTTAAGATGTGGCTTGCATGTGAAGTCTGTTTCTCTTTAGTTATAGTCATTAATATCAGAAGACTATCGGGGATAAGGGCATGGACTTTCTCTCTGGTCTCAGGCGGGGGGGAAAGCGAAATGCCTGTGATTGTCAAACTTTTTGATTCTATCCTCCAAAAGGTTGTCTCTCAAAGGAGCCTTGCTCTGTCAGGCAGGGTGACTGGAAAGCTTTATGGTAGATAATGCATGTTTTTTGACGTTATGTCTGAATCGCTGCTCTGATCTGGAGCCGATTACTTATGTGTGAACTCTTAAGGCTTTAAAATAGAAAACAGTGCTCATGTTTCACAGGGCTTCATTAAAAATTATGGAGGTGAAGAGATTAACCAAGAACATATATTCATGACGCGTAGACACAGACAACAGTGTGGTGATGACCAGAAGGAAGGGGAGCAGGGGCTGGGTGGCAGTGGGCAAAGGTGGCGAGGGGGGGGACACAGAGGGGGGAACGGGGATATCTATAATAGTGTCAACATTAAAAATAAAGTTAAAAATTATATATTTTATTTTCTTCAAAATTGCTAAAGACAAAAATTTTAATAAATGACAAAGAAAAATTCTAGCATGGAACAGCATTCATAAAAGATTCTGTGATCACACCAAAAATTAAAGGATCAAGAAGATAAATCAGAAGCAACATTTGGAGCACAGCCTGAGTCTAAAGTGCCAAAAAAAAAAATGGGTTCTAAAATGTTCTTTTGAATTTTCTTTGAGTATTTTGCTATTTTCTTCTATTCTGTGTTAGTTTTGAAGATGGAAAACACTAATCTTTTTTTTTTTTACTAATCATGCCTATTCTAAGGTCAACTCTTTGCCTCAGCTCTCTAATAAATATTGCAAATGAATTTTGTGCTGTGAATTATGGAACATTCGTAAGAATATTATCTCCAAATTTAGTCGGCTATTTTTTTGAATGCCTACTATGTGCAAAACTCTCACATATTAAAGTTAAAATAGATGTGTAAGAAATATATAAGAACTATGGGAAATAAAGTTTCTTGAGTTATTTCATGTAGCTGACACTGACTTGCTTTAGACTTATAATTTCAGGGCTACTTTCATTCTTGTCAATGCCCTTATCCGTTTAGGGTATGTCTGTGTCAGGTCAGTGCTTCCAACCTTAAAACCCAAATCAAATAGCCAGATAATGAATTATCTATAATTCTTCCATTCACCAGCAGGCTTTGCTAACTCACACCACCGTCTTCACAACTTTATAGAGACTGTGTTATATATGCATCCTGACCTCAGCGGGAGCACTGCTCATACCACTGCTCTGATTAGGGAAAACTACATTAAAAGTTTGCCCAATGGAATCTTGATAGACTGGTAATTAAAAGGTGCATCTCATTTGTGATGAATGGTAGTAGTTCTAACCTAAACATTATCTTGCTTAATGGTGAAATAATACGGGCATTCTAATAATATCGGGAAACCAGAGAAGATCAACTGGTATCGTCACATTTATTTAATTTTCTTTTAGAAGTTTTAGCTGAGGAAACAGAAAAGAAGAAAAAATTAAAATATTACAGCAATTAAAATCTGAGTATTATTTTTAGAAGATACGCATTTATAACTGAAAAACCAAAGAAAATTGTAAACAGGCAAGTAATTTGTTTAGAAAATAGTGAATATATAAAAGTCAATATATCCCATATACTAAAATATCTCATTTAAAAGTAAAATGGAGAAATCCTATACTTATAGGTCAAAGTCTCTGCTCCAGATACATTACAATATATTTTATTAAATACATCAAGAAAATATTGATAAGAAAAATTACATATGACTAAAATAAATAAGCAAACAATAAAAAAATTAAAATAGTATGTGAGGGTGTGATGAAAAGGATATTCTCACACACCATTTTGGGTGGTTTATATTGCTATGAAGAGTAGTTTGTCAACACATAAAATTTTTTTAAAAAGTACTTATTAACTTTTCAGAGTGTATTTTAAACAAAAATTAAGCACGTGCTCAGGGTCTTATCTACATGGAAGCTTACTTTTACTGTTGGGGATTGGAAAAGCAAAAATGTCTAGGAGTAAGGGACAGATCGAGTAAGTTATAGGGTTTCAGAAACAGAAAACATGACTGCACGTTAGATCTCAGATTGCACTAAGGATCTGATTGCTATGAAAATGTGATCCTACATTTTAAGCGGAAAAATCAGATTCTAAAACAGGTAACGTGCAATTTCAGTTGAGGGGTGGAACATGAGGCAGATATTTGAAACACTGATAGGCTCCTCACACTTAATGTAACTGAGGCAGTGTCGGTTCACAGCCTTGACAGTTCTCCGGGTGAAATCTGAAACTTGATCCTGCACACGGAGGACAAGGAGAGGCCAAAGAAAGAGCCAGGCCACTCCAGATTGGTAAGCGGCAGGTTTAATAAGCAAGGGAACTTGCATACAAGGCTTGTCTTGGGTGGCCACAAGACGAGCTCCCACACCCACCAACCAGAATCTTAGAAGCTGATATAGAGGTCTTAAGTGGGCTCTGTCACATATTTAGTCCAGGTGGTTTTAATAACACCTTTCTCTCTCAAGGTTACGTCCTTGAAAGTGCGCCTAGTATGAGAACGGGGGTGGGTGGGTGGGGGGGTGGCGGATTTACATTCTGAGGACAATCCAACGGAAAGAAGTAAGGAGGCTCTGATGTCCCCAGTCCAGTTCAAGGTTCAACTGGCAGTCATGCTCCCTTGATGACCTCCTCCAACTGGTAGCGAAGGAGCTGGCTTCCAATAGCTGTCTCCTTTCTTCCTCCAGGAACTGAACCCTGGATTTTAGCTGGCCATGGGCTGCCCAGATAAAGACTGCATAATCCAGCCTTCTTTGCATCTAGTTGTCTCTCTGTGACTAAGGTCTGGACATTGGTATGCATGTGGAAGTGATGTGTGCAAATTACCAGCTCTAGAGCTTACAGATAAATGCCCAAATTCTCATTCCTGAAACTTTACAGTAGAAGATCGGTTATTTATCAATGTATTGCCCATTAGCTTGGAATTTACCCTTGTGTGAGAAAGGATTTGAATTCTGTAAATATTTCTTCGTTAGTCAGCACAATGTTCATTTAGTCAGTAGGGGACACTAGAGAAACATTTGAGGAGGAAGAGATTTTTTTCTGGTGCCATTTTCTTTTCTGGCCAGCTTCCAGCAATGCACTGGAGCTAGAAGTGTCCGGTGCCCAACAGCTTCCCAGGCACCTTCAGGTATGGATTTCCTGCAGATCAGGTATGATCATAGGGTCTCATCATTGAGATGGGTTCCCTGATTTCAAAGTAGATGATGAAATCTGACTGTAGTGGAGCACCAAACCAAAAACAGAAAGAGGACATACTGAAAAAAGGCAACAGGACTGTACCCATAATCAGTAGACTTGACTTGAAAAGACACTTGACAATGCCTATTTGATCGTGAAGTCTCTAGAAATAAAATAGGTGGTCAGTCCACTGGGATACTGCTTGATCAATATAGGAAAAACTCTTAAGTCTGGTAGTCAAAAACTGACTTGATTAATCACAGTGGAAAGTCTCCACCTCTCATAATTTTTCTGTCCTACGCCAGTCCACAGACCCTTTATTGAAGGCTGGAAGGATGGGTACTTTTGAGGAACTTTTGCAAAAAGTATACATCATAATAAATTTTCCTCCAAGCATTTTCTAAAAATTTACTAGACTATTTACTAGAATGACTATACACTGGGAAAAGGGAATACCCAGACTTTTCAGACATCACTGGTTTTGAATTGGTGCTAATAACCAAAGACCCAAATTGTCACTGTACCTTGATGAAATCTGGAAAAATATGTGCATGGACCTCTCAGAATGGGCTTAGATTGTGAAATATTTGTATTCCATGTGAATGCTCATTAAAGGGTATCCGCTGTATGATAGACTCTTACTATTCAGATAGACAGTAAGACATATATGCTTTGTGCATATTAATCAGCTTCTTTCTTTAACCACAGCACAGTTTGCTCAATGGGCCCGTGAACAAAGTGGCCATGGTGATAAGGTTAGAAGGTATGCATTCAGGTCAACAGTATGGTTCTCCTTGCCGAGAATGACCTGGCTAACACTGCTGCTAAGTACCTAATTTGTCAGTAGCTGTAGTCAACTCTTCCTGGTGTTACATCATTTCCTGGCCAAGGGAGCCAGCTATTTGATAACCAGATGGGTACAGTGGAGTAGAAGTTAAACCTCACCATGACTTCTGTCAATGGATTTGCCTTCCCTGCCCCTAATGCTTCTGCAGTTGGTAATCTGTGGACTCATTGAATATTCCCCATCACATTACATCAAATCAAAGAGCTAATTTTACAACAAAGGAAGTGTACCAGTGGGTGCATATCCAGAGAATTAATTGAATAACTACATTCCTCACCATGAGGAAACAACCAGGCTAATGAAAGGAAAATGACTTGCCAAAGACTCAGTTACATTTCCGGTTGGGAGACAACACCCTGAAAATAAATGGGCTTATGTGATAGCATATATACAGGGTGGGGCAAGAGTAGGTTTACAGTTGTGAGGGCACAAAACACAGCTTATTCTTGTTTTATTATTTATTAATTATTGCATTATTTACCATATGATCAATTGTAAGGCTACTTTTGCCCCACCCTGTCTGTTATTGAATCACATATATTGTATGGTACTTTCCCTTCTATAGCTAGAATATACAAACCCAGGAATCAGTGGATCATAAAGTAGAAATGGCTCCTATCATTAATATACACAGTAACTCACTCACAATTTTTGCTCCCATTGTGACAACCTTGAACTCAGCCAATTTGGACTTCTCAGTCGCCGAGGGCAGAATGCTTTAGCAGAATTGTCCAGAATGTAATACTGTCTTACTATCTTCATTACTATTACTTTGGCCCAAACCAAAATAATTTCTTGGCTGAACGATATCAACAACCTACCCAACCTTGCTTCTACTCTATTCACATGCAGACAGTGATTTTTAAAAATGCAAATTAGATTATGTCTCTCCTCTATTTATTATTTTCCAGTGACTTCTTTTCACCCATGGTAAAAGCCCTGAATCTTTATCATCTTTAACAAGGCACCGTGCTATTGGCAACCATTGATCTCCTGACCTCATTTTCTACCAATCACCTCCTTGCCACGCTCTAGGCACACTGACTTCCTTGCTCTTCTCTGAACACACTAGACGCATTTGCTTCTCAAGATATTTGTGCTTATTTTCCCTTTGCTGAGATAGCCATATGATTAGCTCTCTTGCAACAAGAATGTTTGCTCATAAATCATTTAGGTAATCTTCCATGACCATTTTATGTGAGGTAGAACCCCCCAAAATCCTGAATTTATTTATAAAAAATTGTGTCTTTATTCTTACATATTTAAACTTTAGTCACCTTCAAAGTAGTCTCCATTTGATGCAATACACCTATTAAGATTTTTTTCCACCTCTCAGAACAATTTTTTAACTCATTGATTTTGATGCTTTTTAGTGCTTCTGCCATTTTTGGTTTAACCTTTTTCACATCTGCAAAATGTTTCCCTTTGAGGACTTTTTTTCATCTGGGGAAACACAAAAAAATGTTGCTTGGGGTGAGATAGGTGAATAGGGAAGGTGGAGCATGGGGGTCATGTTGTTTACGTCAAAAACTGAACACTCAGTGCAGTGTGGGCAGGTGCACTCGTAAATCACCCATCATGAAATGGGCAAATGTGTTGAGTCTCTAGAAAAAACTCACTGAAGCTGAGTGCAGGCTCTCACAACACCACTAGTGGGTACACTGATACAGATGGGTTTCCAGAACACTCACTAGCTGGGGAAACCTGTACCTGGATGGTGGGGCCCACCATCCAAAAGATAATTCTGATTTTTCGGGGGTCCCTCCGTGTACAAATTCACAACACACCCACCATGACTAATACTTTTTATGAGTTAATTTATCTTCATCTTATATATTTGTTTATTTTTGTTTATGACAACAAATAAAGAAACTCTCCATGAAAATAGAGACTTTGTTTTATAATCTACTGAATCCCTACCACCTAGGTTTTCTTAACCTTAGCATTCCTGACATTTGGCAATGAATAATTCTTTGATGTGGGGTGCAGTCTTATGCATGATAGAATGCTCAACAGCATCCCTACCCTCTACCCACTAGATGCCAGTGTTATGGGAGAAACTCAGTTCTTCTTGCAGATGCAGTAAAGAATTAAAGATCAGCAAGTCTATTAGCATGGAAGTAGTTTATCAGTGGTACATCCTCATGGAAGAGAACAGGTCTTGTCCAGGTGGGGGTGAAAGCATAAGCTTGGGTGGCAAAAGCAAGGGTGGCAAGAACAAGGTCAGCAGAAAACAGGGTGGCAGGAGCAGGGGTGGTAAGGTCATCAGATCCTTTGTCTTGAGGACTTATGGGGATGATGGAGTTACATATTGATTGATGGGTAATGGTGGTGTCAGCTTCCCCTAGGGGGATGTGACTACCCAAACATAGGTATGTGTAGTGTCTATTACCTCAAATTCTAATTTCTCTCCAGACCACATTTGGTCATCTTATGTAAAACAGGTATGTGACAAGAGGCAGTTAAAGCTGAGGCAGTTACCCAAAGCTAATTATGGGCTCTTTCTGAAAGCACTAGGGGCCCTCTCATAAAACAGATAGTGACCCGAGGTAGGCAATTAACCAAAGTTGTTTTATGGGTTTTTCCTTTGGGCACTCTGAACCCTTTCCTCTCTCCCTTCTAGACTTTGAAATGAATACACAGTTTAAAAGGCTTTCTTTCCCAGATAGTGGAAATTATACATAGAATTTCAAGGGCTACTTTTCTCCAGTGCTAACATGGTGTTTCTTGTGGTATTCTAAAGCCGTGGCAATATTATTGGATCAGGATCAGGACTGCTGAGTTAGTGGGAGAGCCATGTCTCCCTCCTCCCTGCCTTGGTTTACTATCTATACTACCTAACACAAGTGACATTTTTACTAGAAAATATGATGACCAAAAATATCTCCAGGCATTTCCAAGTGTCGTCTGGGGAGGAAGAGGCAAAATTGACCCTGGTTGAGACCTAACAATCTAAATCAATATATTAACAGATTTAGATCTCAATAGTGAATCATGATAAATATCTATATCTATATCTATCTATATCTATATCTATGTATATGCCTAGAAAAGATTGAAAAGATAGGGACTGAAATTGCAGAGAGATTATTTGTGGGTTTTTTGTTTTTTGTTTTTTGGTTTTTTTTGTATTTTGAACATTTACTTCAGGATCCCTTTATTACTTTTACAGGAAAAATAATTGCCTATTAAGTCTTGGAACAATTCTCTTTTGGCTCCAACTTCCGTGTTCCTCTAGTCTTTGTTTAATTCTTCTCTGGCATTATGGAATCACTGGTTGAAAAGTTTGTTCCCAAACTGATATAGACAACATGATCTCTTTCCTTTGTCCTCTAGGATTTCTTCTAATTATGTATGCTATTTTTCTCTCACTTAATTTCATTTCTATTCCCCAGGAAAAGGTCACAAAAAACTCTATATATAATCTGCAAAGTTCATAACCATTGTTTTCTATTGTTAATGGCTATTAAAAGCCAAAGCTAGCTTTGCAAAAATAATTTAACAAGCCAACTTAGCCATTAATATTCACATAACTAGAATCCTCTGGCCATCTTAAGGATAAGTCTTCTCAATCAAGTAAAATGCAGAATACAGCAATTAGATGATTGATCTAAACAGTAGCAGATGCTTAAACTGATAATGGATGAAATTGGAAGTTTTATCAGTCTTTATTTTGTTTTGGAAATATGATACAGTCAATGCTATATTATTCTAATCCTTAAAAAGTTGTGTTAAAATTTTATTTTTGTATTAAAATAGCAAAGTAACCCTGCTTAATATTTACAATGCTTATTTAGTATTTAAACTTGCTTCTAACTATGTTTTCCTGGCATATCCCTTTTCTAACTGAAGATACTTCCTTCCTTCTAGATACCCAGACTTAAATATCTATGCTATCATTCTCTGGGACTCACCCACAATGAGGAACACATTCTGTTGAGTGCCTGGTGTACCATTACCACTCATTTCTCTGATCCATTCTACCACAACTACTACAGTCCCCACCATAATTAGTGCAATACCTACCGACAGCCATTCAATTTCATAATCTCCTTTCCTTTAATTACAGGCAGGGCTGCGAAATGTGCCTCCCTAAAGCAGACCTCTCTACTCCTTTTCTTAAAACATCAACAATGGTTGTAAGTTGGATACTAAATAGAGTTTCAGTTCTTTAGTCGAGCTTCTGAGGGTCTCTGTTAATATGCCCTAAGTTTAGTCCTCCAGACTATTACTCCATTCCTTAGTCCACATACAGATTTATAAGCTATCAGAATGTCATATATTATAAAAAACTACTTAAAATCTACTTGTACATCCATAACATGCCCAAGCCCCACCCTTAGGTTAAGCCGTCTTCAAATATGCTCTTTCCCATGATGTTTTTTATGCCCCTCCAACACAAGGAAGCAATGCCTGAATTTTCTGAATTTCTGAAATTATTCATATTTACATTATGCGATGGTAGTCATTGTCACCTTAGACCATAGTTGTTGAGACAGATGTCATATCTACTCTGCTTTAGCCTATAAATTTCTAGAAGCCTGCATATTCTTATGGATCACTGTTCCTTTCCATGGTCTTGAACAAAGTTAGGAACCGACTAAACATATTTTCTTCGAGTAGAATCTATATCTAATGGTCTTCAATAAATCTTACGACCTTATTGGGATTTGTTCATGTGAAATTTAACTTACATATTTCTCCCTTAGTCTATCAAGAGTAGTGTTACCCTAAGTTGTGTTTGGCTACAATCATTCCCTTCAAGTGCAAAGAATTCAAAAGCCAGAAGAAAGTATGACCCAGAGGAAATTGCACTGTATTAAGATGAATCGACTTTGCTTGATAATGCTGTTTTCTAACTTTATGATCTCTAATATTCTGCCTCTAATTTTTACCTTAAAATTATAGTTCTGCTTATCCCTCTATTTTAGTTACTTACCTTAAGCCTAAAGCATATTTATTAAGATCAGTAAAATCTCAGAACTGTGCTTAGCTATACGTCTAGGCTTGGACAGTTCTTGGCTTTTTGTGTTCCAGGAGTTGCTGTGATGGCCTGACAGATGTACAAATACTCTTTCTGTCCCCACGGAAAAAATTCAAAGTGCTTTTCTTAGGCTGTCTTCTGCATGATCTAATGATTTCTAAATCAAGTGCTTTTAATTAAAAAGAAGATGCTCTATACTTCTAAAAAGGCAGGCAACAGTTATATTTGGATACTTTATTTGTGATAATGCCATGTACACACTTATTTGCTCATGCTGTTTCTATGTAATACACTTTTATTGGTGTGCATATAACAGCAATTACAAAAAAAAATATCAAACTGCATTAAATAGCTTGCTCATTGCAAACCACTGCTGCTGGTCATCTCTCACTTAAAATTGATTCCCCAAAATGGAATATGGCCTTTTCATAAATGTTACAACTAAATTTACTTCATTTCTAGTAGCAACTAAGGAAATCAACATATATCTTAATGTGATCAAGAACTTCCCAGGTTTTATTTTGGAATCTCTGTATTTACATAGACAGGAATGGCTGAAATGTTAAGCGTTTTCAGAATTGGGGCTGATGAGGGCTGGGTGTTAAAGGGTGTAATGCTCCCAGTGATCAGAATTCACCTACAGTGCATTCATTTATGCTGTTGTCTTCCAAATTCTCACTGAAATAATGAATATCAATTTTTTAAAGTTTAAGTTTTATAGAAACTAAATATACAATCTACATATTTCAAATATCTGTGTTTCCACATATTATACTATAAGCAAGATAAGATTGAGGCCAAGATAAAAAACTCATAACTTCTACACATGCTGCATACTTGTACAATGAATTTAAAAAATCCTCTTAAAAGTACAAATTCTCAGACTTCTTCCACCCGTAGAGAAACCTGGCAACTGATAAAAGAAAGAATGTTTTTTTTCAGCCTTAGACCAAGCTCCTATTAATAGGAACTGAGAATGCTAAGAAAAAATATTGGCATGTTTTATTCCTAATATGGCCAGAGTTTTTGTTATTAAGAGAAAAGCTGAATTTTCTCAGTTAAGGGTTCAGCTGTAATAGTTAATATAAATGAATTAATTCAAAGGAAAAAGATCTTCAAAGGCAGACAGCCAACCATTCACCAAAATGCATGCTTCTTATTTAACGTATAGAGTTACTGCTGGTAAGTGTCTGCCCAGTCAAGAATTACATTCCCCATGTTTATTGTATCTAGCTGGGGTCATGTGACTGGTACTCTCCAAGAAAATGCAAACTATGGTAATATTATCTCAGTTCTGGGAGAAGGCATTTGAGAAGGGTATGTTTGCTCCTCACTCATCCATCTTCCATCTGCTGACTACATGCAGAAGACTCTGGGTGGCCCACCCAAAAATAAATGGATCCCAAAGTCCCTAAACTATCATGGAAGGAAAGTCTCCTGCTGACCAGTAACACTTATATTGGCCCTAAGTAAAAATTCACCTATTTTGTGCTATGACATGGAAATTTAGTTTATTTGCTGTATCATACAGCTATTGTTTCCAAGATATTTCTCAGAAACTAGGAAACTTCTGATATGGTTTAGTAAAACAATAGTCATCCTAAATGTAATTACAATGTTATAGAGGCTCATTGGTAGTTTCTGCTTCAACTGCTGGGAAGCCATCCTTACCATATTGTTGAAGAACTTAATACACAAATATCCAAAATGCAACACTCACAGTAAGTTGAGCAGTACATAATTTTTTACTAAATGTTCTTGGTGAGGTGAAACGAGGATTGTATTTTACTTAATATTGGAAAACATCTTTAAAATTGCCTGGATGTATTATTTCCAATATCTACCCTTCGTGTGGTAAAGACCTTCCCTCTCTTCCCTTTTACTGATGTTTCTTTGAATATGTGGTTACCTACCTTTCCTCAACTACGATTTCCTTTTCATTTCTATGAACCAGAGTACCTCAAGTTCCACATTGCGGACATTTTAGACTGAAGAATTCTTCGTGTGGAGATCTGTTTTGTGTGCAGATCTGTTTTGTGTGCTGTGGCTAGATTAGCAGCATCCCTGGCCAGTAGCTCATCCACTTTGTGAAAACTAAAATGTCTTTAGACATTACCACAATTCCCCTGGGGAACAAAATAACACTCACTATATGCAGAGTACTTTAGACTGCTTTCTGTCTCTCACCATTCTTCAGTTCACATTATCACTCATCAGTAAAGGATCTCAGTTTTTCAGAACACATGTGTGACCTCTGCATGATATTTACATCTAAGAAAAGATTCAGCTCGGTCTTCATATCACGGGATCATATATATAAACAATAGATAAAAGATATAAAGTGAAAGCAAACAAACAAAAAAAATACTAGACATAAAAAACATAGCAAGTTTGAAGAGGTTAATTGGAAGAATGATTACCTTAAAATAAGACTTAACAAAGAAAGAAATGCAATATTAGAAAACCTCTATAACATAAAAAAAGATACACTGAAGATCTAGTGCTGTAAGTCATAAAAGAACAAATAGAATACTTAGAGATTAAAGTCTAATTAAAGGTGCCATGGAGAAAGTAAAAAACAATTTGGGTGTTATATGATCAGTTTAATATTCTTTCCCTGAAATTAAAATAATTCAATAAGAATAAGAAAATTATGATTTAATATGACAGACTTGGAAAACTAATTTTAAAAATCTAGCATTCATGTAATAGAAATACTAGAACAGGGCAGATAGATGAGAGAGAGTTATCAATCAAATGACAAAAATATTTTTTTTTCTGAAGTAGGTTATTATACTGGACATTCTAGTCTTACATAAAATTTGTAGAGATATACAGTAACATGTAAGTTTGTGAAAGACTGATATTTGAATGTAAAAATAGTATCCATCCATTATACAAATAGAAGGGTAAGTGAACTTCATAATTAAAGGTGGAAAGTTTGCCACACAAATTGTTCAGATTGTTAAATTAGCAGTACAGAAACAAAGCTAAAGAATTTGGTATCAAGAAACTTAAATGAAAAGAAAGTCATATTTTAATTAAGCATAAATTATTAATAATATTCAATATTAAAAATTATAATCCTGGCAACTGGTGGTGAGGGCAGACATTTTAAATTTTTGTGTCTAGTTCCAGACAAAGAAATAAAAGTTGATTTTCTTTACACTTTTCAGAGAAATAAGTAATAAAATGTTAAAGCTAATCATTAGAAAACTGCAACGGATATATGACTCCCAAGGAAAACCCAGCCCTGAGGAAAAGTAGAAGGGGTAAATGAATAGTGACAGATTCGAGACGGGGAGGAGGTGGTGACCAAGCAGGCGGAAGCTGAGTCCACTTGTCCTTGTCTCCAGCTCGGATTCTCAGCTGACCTTCTGACAAACAACCTGAACAATCAACGGAATCTTAGCTGACGTGAAGTTTGGAAGCCAAGGAGTACAGAAGACCCTTCACCACGGGCGGCGGTAAGGAGATTTTATAAGTTGAAGGGGAAATACCCTGTGTCTGGTGCCTGCAGCCGCGAAGAGAATAGCCAGAAATCGCAGCTTTATGGCTCCCTCCCCTCCCAGGGCAGGGAACCCCGACACCCAAGCTGGGAGTGACTTGGGAGGATATATGAAGCTGCGGAGGTCCAGGCTACACAGACACAATGAGCAGCACGTCCACAGCCCCAGTGCCAAACACCACCCGGGAGCGTGCCAGAGAGAGACATACTCTATCTCCCGAAAGGATCAGGAGCTGCACCTGGGTCAGGTGGAGGCAGGCTGCTGCTAGCAGTGACTGGGGGAGACTTTTGGTTTTTTTGAGAGGGAGACTGTGAAGAAAAGCAGACAGTGACTCAGGACTGCAGCGGGGGTGCCACAGAGAGACATTTTAGAATGGGAGCTGAAGCGTGCTGGGCAGGCACCCCATGCACAGCTGCTCTACCGTCAAAGGGACAAGACTGAAAGCACAGTTTGCTCCAGCTGAATACAGTTTGGCAGGGAGATCAGAAAGTTAAACAGCAAAGGGACTTCTGCCGCCCAGCCCTGCATGGCTAGCAAGCTGTGGAGATACGCAAAATAGGGAGTTTGGGACTGTGTCTACTGTGAGGGCAGTGGGCTGGTTGGGAATTAGATGAGCAAGAGTTGAGCGGCTGTGATTATTTCCAGCCAGGCAGAACCCTCTTCCCCAGCAGGGTTCAAACCTCTGGGAAGGGAAGGACATACCCAGCCCCCACCTCCTGTAGGACTACAGCACTGCATCCAATGGGGAAGCTCTGCAGAACAGTCAGGACAGGCTCAAGAACCCCCCGCAGGGTGCATATCCTCAGGGGAAAGACGGGAAGCACCAAAAGGACTCATTTTTGAACTTCTCTCACGGAGACAAAATACACTGGTTCCCGGGGCCCTATTCCACAGAGGACAGCAGGGCAGGGAGATCAGAAAACTGGTGCAGCAAGGGGGAGTCAGGCCCCTGCCCAGCCTGGGCTCTCACACAGAGCTGCCAACAGCGCCAAGCAGGAAAGAGCTGACTCTCTTACACAGGCTGGCCTCTCCCTTGAAATGGACAGCTAGTTCATCAGAAACTACCCATTATTGGGAATAAGCTGGGACAGACCAAGACAGGTTCTGCAGGGGAACACACCCACAATTTTCCCAGAAGATGGGACAGGGCCTCCAAGGGAAGACCCAAATTTCACACCCTCCCTACAGCAATAGAAGCCCCCTCTGGAGGCAGGTGAAGGTGGTATATGCGGTGCTGCCAGAAGTTGGATGACCCACCCCTGGACCTTGAGCTGATAAAAAACCACAGGTGGATCCAGAAGGAGAAGACAGAAGACAAACAACAAACTCTGCTGAGACAAATTCCATGTCGTTCTTCTTCAGAATTTGCATTCTTTTTTTCTCTCGCATAGCCTTTTAACATTTCTTCCTTTTTCTTTAGCTGTAGTCCAACTAATTCATTATTTTTGTCTCTTATTTTTTATTTTATTTAGATTTTTATATTATTTTATTTTCATTTCAAATATCACATCGTACCCTTCCCTTGTCTTACGCCATTTTACCTTCACCCTGACCTTTCTTATTTTTATTTTAAATTTTATTTTCCCCTTTTCTACACCTTGTTCCTGTTCCTAACTCTTACTATTTATCCTCCCTCTATCCTCTCAAAATCATTTTTCTTTCATTTGGTCAGCTTATACTTTTTCCCTTTCTTATGTTATTCTTATTTTCTTTCCACCTTTATTTATCATTGCTTCTTTCATGTAGATATTGCAATCTTCAATGTTTTTCCTATTTGTTCACTGTTTTTTATTTCAACTCTCAGAGGTTAATCTCCCCTGTCTTACTCCATTTTGCCTTCCTCCTACCCTTGCCTATTTCAGTTTGGAATTTTACTTTTTCCCTTTATTAGCCTGGATTTTATTCCTTATCTTATTATTTCTGCTCACCCTGGCTTCTTAAATCATTTTTCTTTGCTGTAGACCATTCATATTCTCTTTCCCTCTCTTATAATACTCTTAATCTCTTTAAACCTTTATTACTCTTTGCTCACCTGTCATTATTGACTCTGTTGTGGTTTTTGTTCAATTTTGTTGCTTTTGGTTCACTTGGTTTCTTGGTTACGCCAAGAAACTGGACAACCTACGTAAAATGATTCCAGACTAATATCTGGAAACATACAATCTGTCAAAACTGAATCAAGAAGAAGCAGAAAGCCTGAACAAACAGATAACAACAAATAAAATTGAAGCAATAATCAAAAAACCCTCCACACACAAAAGCCTTGGACTGGACGGCTTTACAGGAGAATCGACCAAACATTCAAAGAAGAACTAACACTGATTCTGCTAAAGCTATCCACAAAATTCAAGAGAGAAGACTCTCAAACTGTTTTTTTAAAAAAAATTTATGTATTTATTTTTAGAGAGAGGAGAAGAGAGAGAGAAACATTAATGTGTGGTTGCCTCTCATGAACCCCCCCACTGGGGACCTGGCCTGCAACCGAGGCATGTGCCCTGACTGGGAGTTGAACTGACAACCTTTTGGTTTGCAGGCAGTGCTCAGTCCACTGAGCCACACCAGCCAGAGCTCCCAAACTCTTTTTAAGAGACCAGTATTATCCTAATTCCAAAACTAGGTAAAGACACAAAAAAGAAAGAAAATTACAGATCAATATCTCTGATGAACATAGATACTAAAATCCTCGACAAAATATTGGCAGTAGGATTCAGCAGTACATTAGACAGATCATACACCACGATCAAGTGGGAATTTTTCCAGGTATGCAAGGATGGTATAACATTCACAAATCAATTCACATAATACATCACACAAACAAAATGAAAGACAAAAATCACATGATCATATCAATAGATGCTGAAAATCATTTGACAAAATCCAGCATTCATTTAGGTTAAAAACACTCAGCAAAGTGGAAATAGAAGGAGCATACCTCAACATAACAAAGGCCATATATGAGAAAGCTACTGCCAACATCGTACTCAAGGGCAAAAACTAAAAGCATTTCCCTTAGGATCAGGAACAAGACAAGGGTGCCTGCTTTCACTACTCTTATTTAACATAGTGCTGGAAGTTCTAGCCATAGCAATTAGACAAGGAAATAAATAAAAGGCAGCCGCATTGGAAAGGAGGGAGTAAAACTGTCATTTTTGCATGATAGTCTACATAAAAAACCTTATAGTCTCCACCAAAAAACTATTCGACCTAATAAGTGATTAGGCAAAGTAGTGGGATACAAAGTCAATATTCAGAAACCAATGGTATTCTTGTACACCAACAATGAATTATCAGAAAGAGAAACTAAGAAAAACATCCCATTTACTATAGTAACAAGAAAAATAAAGTACCTAGGAATAAACTTAACTAAGGATATAAAAGACCCATACTCAAAAAACTATAGAACACAGAAGAAAGAAATTGAGGAAGCTACAAATAAGTGGAAGTGTACACCATGTTTATGGATTGGAAGAATTAACATCATTAAAATGTACATATTACCCAAAGCAGTCTATGGATTTAACAAAATTTCTATTAAAAATCCAATGGCATATTTCACAGATCTAGAACAAATATTCCAAAAATTTATATGGAACCAAAAAACGACCCAAAATAGCCTCAGCAATCTTGTGAAAAAAGAACAAAGTTGGAGGTACCACAATATTTGATATCAAACTATATTACAAGGCCATTATAATCAAGATAGTCTGGTACTGGCATAAGAACAGACACATAGATCAATGGAACAGAACAGAGAGCCCAAAAATAAACCTATGTCTCTATGGTCAATTAATATTCAACAAAAGGGACATGCGCATACAGTAGAGTAAAAACAGTCTTTTTAATAAATTGTGCTGGGAGAACTGGACTGGTAAAAGAAAAAAAAAGAAGAAGGAAGGAAGAAAAAGAAAGAAAGAAAGAAAAGAAAGAAAGAAAGAAAGAAAGAAAGAAAGAAAGAAAGAAAGAAAGAAAGAAAGAAAGAAAGAAAGAAAAAAGAAAGAAAGAAAGAAAGAAAGAAAGAAAGAAAGAAAGAAAGAAAGAAAGAAAGAAAGAAAGAAAAAGAAACTAGACCACCAACTTACACTGTACACCAGAATAAATGCAAAATGGATAAAGGACTTAAATATAAGTCATGACACCATAAACATCCTAGAGGGAAACATAGGCAGTAAAATTCCAGACATCTCACGTAGCAATACTTTTGCTGCTATATCTCCTAGGGTAAGGGAAATAAAGGAAAAAATAAACAAATGGGACTACATCAAATTAAACAGTTTCTGAATGGCTAAAGAAACCATCATCAAAATGAAAAGAGAACTGACTATATAGGAGAACATATTTGCCAATGATACATAGGACAAGAGTTTAATCTTCAAAGTATATAAAGAAATCATATGACTCAACACCAGGAAGACAAACAATCCAATTTAAAAAATGGGCAAAGGACCTGAATAGGCACTTCTCCGAGGACATACACATGGCCCATAAACATATGAAAAAATGATCAACATCACTAGCCATTAGAAAGATGAAAATTAAAACCACAATGAGATATCATCTCATACCAGTCAGAATGGCCATCATTAATAAATCAACAAACAACAAGTGCTGGAGAGGATGTGGGGAAAAAGAAACCATAATGCACTGTTGGTGGGAATGCGGACTGCTGTAGCCACTGTGGAAAATAATATGGAATTAAAAATTAAAAATGGAAGTAACTGCCTTATGATCCAGCAGTTCCACTACTGGCAATATACCTTAAGAATCTTGAAACATCAATTCAAAAGAGCTTATGCACCCCTGTGTTCATAATACTGCTATTTACAATAGCTATGTGTTGGAAATAGCCCAAGTGCTCATCAGTAGATGAGTGGATCAAAAAACTGTGGTATATTTACAGAATGGAATACTGTGCAGCAGAAAGAAAGAAGTCCTACTTTTTGCCAAAGCATAAGTGGAACTGGGAACTGGTATTCTAAGTGAAATAAGCCAGTTGGCAAAAGACAAATACCAAATGACCTCACTTATAACTGGAATCTAATGGACAAAATAAACTAATGAGAAAAATAGAACCAGAGACATGGAAAAATGGAAGACTGACAACTGTAGGAGAGGAAGGGGTGGGGGGGGTGCAAATGGTGGAAGGAAGGGGGAGGGACTAGTCAAAATACATGTATGAATGACTCATGGCCATGGACAATGGAGAGGGGATTGGTTGTGGGTGAGGGGATTGGGCTGGTTGGAGGCAGACAAAAGGAAAAAAAATGGGACAACTGTAATAAACAATAAAAAAATAGAAAAGAAAAGTGGAAAAGAAAAAATAAAGAATTAATAAGAATATAGTTAATAGAAAAATAAAATAACGTAAAAATGCTCATAATTAAAATGCGTGTGTGGGGATTTTTGTTTATTAAAGGAAAGACTATCCATTTTTTAAAAATTCAACTATATGACATTAACAAGAATTGGAACTAAAACAAAAAATAAGGCACTAAGTGGCTGAAAACAAAAAATGGGAAAACGTGTCAAACACTATATAAGGCAAAGAACAAAATAGAATTCAAAGGCAAACTGTGAACTACATGAATGCCAACCCACGAAGTATAGGAGTCAGTGAGCCAGGCTCTGAAGCCGGCCTGTGTGGCTTTGGGCCTAGGGAGGCTCCTCTACTTGACTGCACAGGGCAAATGTGAGTATTTATTCTGCACATCAAGTGTCTCTTCTGTAAAACTGGAAACTAATGACAATAATGACCTAATAGAGGCCATTAGAGTACTTAGACACTGCATCTGTGTAGGAAGCTCAATAAATATAAGATATTACTTAGTGTTCATTAAAAATTTAACTTATCAAAAGACAGAGTAATGAGTCTCTCTAGGCCTAAAAAGAATTGCTGTAATATATTGAAAAATATTTTGATAGCGCTATAAATTAATTGACAAATCCACTATTATAATGAGAACTTTTAAATTGATATCTCTCTGAAACTGAGAGAAAAACACATATAAAAGATATAGAGAAATGTTAATAAAACAAATGACTAGCTTATAGTTCTAGACAGATAAATATAATTGTGTAGCCGAAAAATCTAAAATAAACTTATATTCAAATAAATTTAATAAACCAGATGCTCTATTCTATATAAAAGAATCTCAAAAATTTTCCCAAAGCAGAAAACATGTGGGCTATTTTTCTGTATACTATGAGAAAATGTGAACATTTTCAACAAAAGAATAGTATTGCCTCACCTCCCCAATGTTATGTACATACAAAGTAAGAGACATGCCACTAAATTGGTGGTGGAAGGGAGGGTTAAAGGGGAAATAAAATAAAAATTAGAAAGTAATTTAAAATAAATGTCAGTGGAATCAGTACATATTTAAACTTGCAGAGTCCACATAGGCCACATGGCACTTGAGAAAGTATGTGTGTGTGTGCGTGTGTGTGTGTGTGTGTGTGTGTGTGTGTGTGTCTGTAACAGAAAACAAGAAAGTTTGAAAATAAATCAACTAAATTTCAAACTAATAATTTAGGAAAAAACAAAATAAATATAAAAATAGGAAGCCAATATATTTACAAATATAAAAAGCAACATAATAGAAAAAGTATTGACTTGGTTAGTATAAATGAAGTATTTTATAATATCAATAATGTAGGCATACTTTGAGGAAATCTGATCAAGAAAAATGGAAGAAGACCAAAACAAACAAACAAACAACAAAGTTGGAAGTAAGAAAAAAGGTGTCAGTAGAAAACAGAATACTGCAGTTATAAAAAATAAAAGAGGGTTACAGGCCAATTTATGCTACTAAATTTCAGTTAAATTAACATTTGAGACAACATTCATTAACAGAAATTTTAAAATGGAAAATTAAAATACCTAAATAAACTAAGAATCATAGAATTTAAAAAATACAAAAGAACTATCTTTAAAGTGATGTAAGTTTTAGACGGTTTATAGGTGATATTTACCAAAACTTTAAGAGAGAGATAGTTTCAAGGTTAGCAACAAAGTGAAAAATATAAAACAGAAATTAAAACAAAAATACTCAACTTATTCTTCAAGGAGAAAGCAAACCTAAGATCAAATCTGAACAAATGGTGCACATAAAGGAAAATCCATGGATCAATGCAAGCAGTAAACATAGGAGCTAAACTTTAAATATATTTATAGATAGTACCTGGTAACCCTTTTTTTTCTTCCAAGAATTAAAAAAATTATCATCAGTTACCATGTTCAGGATTATTTTTTAAAACATATCATCATAAATGATTTTAAAAAGAAGTTTTAAAAAAATAATTGTAAAGACCTGTTTCTTGTTTAAAAGCAAAATAAAATTTGAAAGACTTTCTAAGGTAAGGATAGAAGAACAATTGCTAAGTCTTAGATATTTATAAGAAACCCAGAACAACCAATATACCTCATTTTTTAATTTTTTAAAATGATTTTAGAGAGAGAAACATCAATGTGTTGTTCCATTTAATTTATAGATTTATTGTTTGATTCTTGTAAGGGTCTTGACCAGAGGTAGAACCCACAAACTAAGTTTATTGGGATGACACTCTAACCAACTGAGCTACCCAGCCAGAGCTATAAATCATTTTTGTTAAACTCGGGGAGAAGATAAAGATGCCCACTTTCATTCAGAATTTCCATAAGGAAGTAATATTTAGAAAGCAATAAAATATCTATATACTGGAAAGAAAAACACAGAAATGCCAAATTAACTCAATCATCCAAACAGAAGCTTCCCTTTTTTTAGGTATAAACATGGTGGAGTCAATGGTCCTGGTGTATCATTGCGGAATAATTATCATCCAGATGCCGAATTAAGGGAGAAACAGAAGAGAATGGTAAGGGATAGAGGCAAATAGGAGAGGCATCGATATGCAGAAATAGCTGGTATAGAGAGTTGGGAGGTGGAAGGGAAGAAGCACAACGAAAGAAATAGTCCGGAAAGTGAAAGGCAGAAGCACGGGAGAGAAGGAAGCTGCCATTATTGTGACATGATTGTGAAACGAGTGTAGTAACCCAAACTTTCCTCCCTGACAAGCTGTAGGGAAAGCACCAGAGTTGTTCCCCGCTCCCTACCACCTGCTGCTCGCCCCCTCCTAAGACCATTTTAAAGGAAGCATCTGTTCTTTGTCTTATGTTCCCTAGTTCTTTTTCTTATATTTAATAGCAGTATAGCTGGGGCTAAATTCTTCTGTTAGACCCCTTAGTTCTTTCAGGTTTTGCATCCATAAGTAGAATTTTATTCTTTGCATTCGCTCCTTCCTGCTGGCTCGGTTTACCACTAGAACACTGGATATTTGTGCCTGCTTATTAGTGCATTTTGGGGCAACCCAGTTTTTGTGATTGTCTTTATGCTGTTTACCTGGCTTTCACTCTTGGCTGAGTGATTTTGAAAAGTCAAAGAGCCTTTCTTAACCCTGTTTTCCTCATCCATAAAATGAGAATTATAATAAGGCTTATTTTACAACTTTGTTTTATCAGCCACTAAAATGATGCTTTGCAAAATGCTAAACAAATACTAGTTATTTTTGGAATGTCAGAGTATCTTAGTATACTCTGTGTGCCACCAGGCACAATCACTGAGCTATTTTCAATAAAATTACCAAAACAATTCAACACAGCTCTGAAGTTTCACCTGAATAGCTTTCGAATTATAAAACACTCAGAACGTTTAAAAAAAGAGAGAAAGAAAGAAAACCCTAAATGATACCAGAGAATTATTCAACTTTAGATATAAACCTGGACCTCCTATAAAAACAAATTGGTTGTCACTGAAATTTCAGGACTCTGGGCTGCGTTAACGTATAGTCAGCTTGCCGAGGAGTGAATATGGCATATTATCAATTATTATCAATATGTGCCCCAGACACAATTTCTGCATCTTTATATAAAATAGGAAACAAGGTCGTGGCTTTGTTTGAACTGCTGGTAAATCCACCACAGAAGGCAGAAGATGTTTGATGGAATCTGGAATGTAAGACAAAACTGTGAAAGACCTGTGCGGACCTGGAAATTTTCTCACCTCCTTACAAGGTAAGAAAATGGGACTCTAGGTGGAGCAAGGCCAAGGGACAAAAGAGAAAATAAGGTAAAATCTTACTGGTGTGCTGGCCATTTCTTCCCTCCACGCAGGATGGATCCTTGCTTTCCTGTGGCCTGTGCGGCAGGAAAATATCATTACCACCTGAACACAAAACGGAGTTAGCAGCGTTAACTAATGCAGGCCAGCTGGGGTGGGAGAACAAGGCAGGATGCTTAGAATGGCCCTGCCTCCCCACAGCTCAACCGCTGGAGTCACACGATGAAAACCTAAGAAAAGGTCGCCTGGAAAACTGAAGCAAGGTTCTTCTGTTCTCTGGTAGGCAAGGTCACCTGACGGGATGGAGTAGAGACCCTGTGAGAACACTAGACGTTCTTTGGCTCTGAAGTTTTATCCAAGAGAGTCTTTGAAACTTGCCTGGACAGGCGTAATGTAGGACTTTCACCATTTTCACAAGCTTTCAGTAAAGCCAAGATAGCTGACAGTCCAACATATCACAGGGAAATCACAGGGAAAAATGACAACACATTTGGGAGCTCAAGAGCTATGAAAGAAAATAGGAGAATGAACAATTTGTCAGAAAAAGAAAATAATAATAGACCACACAAAGTCTGAGTTTGAGCCAAGTACAACCTGTATATTATTGCAGATAAGGGGTAGAATTGGCAGCAGACACGTAAGCTTTACAAAGAGGAACCAATTGGAGATACTGGTACAAATAATATAAAATATGGAATAAATAACTAAAAATAGAATAAAAAAACATTACTAACACAGATGAGATCAAGTAATAATTTATAGAAGCCACACAAGAAAATTAAAAGGTGGCAATGTAAGGGATAAGTCTAGAGATATAGAGTATAAAAATAAAAGTGTTATCATCTATAGCATACATGTATAAGGAGAGAGAAAAATATATAAAGAAAGTAATATTAGAAACTACAATTAAAAAAGCATTTAATTTTAGAAGACGAAAGGTGCATGCACAATATTAAATAGAAAGACAAAAACACAGACTTACATATATGATTACAATAGTTGAGATTATCCAAAGCACAGAATATTTTAAAAGCTTCCAGGGAGAAAAATGCAGTTAACCTACAGAAGTGCAAGCATCAGATTGAAACCAGATTTTTCAACAGCAGCTACACTGCATGCCAGAAGGTAATGGGATATTTGTGTTTCGACAGAAGAGAAAATTGAAAATATAGTTTTACCTAGCAAAGCTATTATTTAAATGTGAGGGCAAAATATTATTCTTAGGCATATGAGACTTTAAAAAATTTCCTATGCAAATTTTTTGAAAACACTCTCGGGAGGAAGTCTCAAATGGAAATAGAAATGAATTCAGAAAG
Source organism: Mormoops blainvillei (assembly GCA_004026545.1). NCBI lineage: Eukaryota > Metazoa > Chordata > Mammalia > Chiroptera > Mormoopidae > Mormoops > Mormoops blainvillei. Next base: position 79,032 of record PVJD01006178.1, on the reverse strand, counting down.
AAACAAGATACAGGAGATAACACTGAACAAATACTTTGACAAAGCTTTATAGTGGTCTCAATGAACAATCTCACCAAATTAAGAAAAGAGCAGAAAAGATAATCTTAGTGGGGTTGGTAGATTAGCAGTCAGAGAACAGACAGAAGCAAGAAATGGATATTAATGTCTTTAAGAAAAAGATGGGAAGAAATCCACATGCATATATATAAAAATAGATGTGTGTGACTCACCACAAGGAAAAATCAAATGAATAAGCTTTCAAATCAGAGGAAGAAAATTTAACTTATTTAATACAGTTAGAAAAGAAGAAAGAACACATAGTAACTAGAACCTGAAATAAATATGATATATAAGAAAAAACCTTATGTACAAAGGCACAAGTAAGTCTTAATATAACTAATTATAATAAATGTAAAATGTTTTATATTGCAAAATAGAAAGACAAAGTCCCTAATTGTATGTCACGGTAGGTCAGCCATGATAACAAATTTAATATTATAAAAAACATAATTTTAGCTAAAAAATATCAAAACAAAATGAAGGCAGTGCTATCCTGGGTAAAATAATAATAGCAAAGAGATTATTAAAAATCTCAATGTATGCAAACCCAACAATAAAATATATTTATTGATTTATAAATAAATCAATAACTGTTAGACTTTAGACATTTTAATACCCTGTCTCAATACTTGGAAGCTTATACACAAAAGATAAAAATTAAGCAAACTATAATAAAATATAAAAGCAGGTAGAACAGTTTTAAAAATTGAATCTGTTCTGGGCCACAAAAATATTATACTATACATACACACTCACACACACACACACACACACACACATATATGTCCATAATGCAATGATATTAAAATTCAGCAATTATAAAAGCAAATATACATAGCTAAAATTCCATATGTTGAAAAATTATATTAAATAACTTTCATTGAGAAGAAATATTTAATAAAATAATAAATAAATAAATTTAAATTTTAAAAGTGTTTACCTCCGAGGCTTTGAGAAAAATATCTGCAACTTAAAAAGTTATTCATAGAGCAAAAAAGTAAATTCAAAAGGTTGAGAATGGTAGAAATAATAAAGAACAATTACTAAGGGTAAGAGTAGAAAAACTAAGATTTAAAGAAAACGGAAGTGATAATTATATACGATATTTATATGAAAAAACTAAAAACTGTTTTAAAATTCTAGCAAAACAGACTTTTAGAAAAGTTTCTAGAAATGTACCATATAGAATGGAAAGGGAATGTATTTACTGTAACAGATTAAATATTTATTTAATATACAATTTTAGGTAATAAATACTACAATACTTCTGTTACAGTATCATAACATGAAGAAAAAACACGATAAACAAATGGATTTAGAAATTTAGAAAAGATGGGTACATTTTTTTTGGAAAAATATAAAATGCTAAGTTAATAACAGAAGAAATGTTTAGAGAATAAAATCAGCCCTGGCTGGTGTGGCTCAGTAGATTGAGTGCCAGCCTGCGAACCAAAGGGTTGCCGGTTTGATTCCCGGTCAGGGGACAGGCCTGGGTGGTGGGCCAGGTCCCCAGGTGGGGGAGTGTGAGAGGCAACCGCACATTGATGTTTCTCTCCCTCTGTTTCTCCCACCCTTCGCCTCTCTCTAAAAATAAATAAATACAATCTTTAAAAAAAAATCAATAACCATTGCACAAATTAAAACAGTATTTTAATAGTGAAATAGTAAAAAAGACACTCTTCCCTACTTCACCCCTAGAAAGCCAATCCAAAGCCAAATAACACTATAATTAAATATTATTTCACCTTTGCTCTTTCAAAGAACATACAATTCTTATAAAAACTGCTCAGAAAAGTAGAAAGTGAAAAACAGCTGCTCATCTCATTTTGTCAAATTGGCTAGTATTACAGTAGCAGAAAATAAAATTATGCACCTTGTTATTTAACATAAGTGTGAAGACTCTAAATAAAGTAAGATACCTTTTACTATCCAAACATATGCTCTCCAAATTCTCAATATTCTAGGTCCAGAAACAAGTAGATTTGGAAATTTTTCAGATAAAAGTCTTGCTATCCAAATTCTAACTACTGGCTATCCCATGGTATGATCACGTCAATAGATGCAGAAAAAGCATTTGAGAAGGTCCAGTGCTAATCTCTGATACGGATCCCAGTAAATAAGGAGAAAAGGAGAACATCTTTAGTTTGAAAAAGCAAAGGCCTATCCCAACTAGGATCATTATTAGCAAAACATTTGAAATAGGGAATTTTTTGCTATCAGGATGTATAGCAAAACATTGAAGAAAATTATTTTCTTCAGGGTTGAAGAAAACTTAGATATTTATTACTAGGTAAAAAGAAAATAGAAATTATGTCCTCATAAAAGCTGGACTTCTCTAAAGCAGTATAAAGTAAATAAGTACAATTTATTCAGCATTGTGATTAGATTTTTAAAATAGCAATAAGTTTAAAGTAAGCAACTGACAAAGATCTGCTGCTCAAAACCATCATAAATTAAAAAAACACAAATATTAGAGTATACTTTTCAAAAATACATGCATAACTTAGAATATGTTTTAAATACTCTAGTTTTGGTGTCTATAAAGCCAGGCTCCAGTTGGGAAAATGGAATTCATGTCAGGTAATTTAATATAGGAAAAATAACACAGAAAGCTAGTAACATAACTGTCAGAGGGAGGAACTGAAAATGGCAGAAGGTGTCATTCTGCCAAAGCTATCATCACTCCTAACATGGCAGGCGTCATGACGGCGTTACAGGACCAAGGAGCCAGACCACATAAGAAAGTTAGAGCTTGAGAAGAGGCACTCACAGGCACTCTCATGGAGCCCACGGAGCGGGGAATTGGAGAGGTGAAGGGTGTTCCCTAGGGTGGTGGCTGTGCCGGAACCAGGGCTGGTTAGATAATTTATTGGGTTCAGTACCAAAAGAAAATACATGGCCCCTTGTTACATAATTAAGAACTTCAAGATAGAGTTAAATTAAATCAAGCCTGGGCCCTTCTGTGTGCAAGGTCCCGCGCAACTGCACAAATTTCATGCTCATGAGCCACTGGGAAGGATGAGGGCACGCGGTGGAAACTAAAACCGTGGAGCGGCCTACCTGACGGGAGCTGGAATCACACCAACACCCCGCTGAAAGCGGGGTAAGAGGAGGAGCATCCCTCTCCCTGCTTCTCCTTTCTTCCAGTCTCCCGTGAGTACCGCTCATGGACCCAGCCTAACTAGACAACAGACGGGAAGGCCTAGATATTTATTTCATGGCGGGTCAGTTCCTTGTGTTAAAATACAAACAAACGAAACAAACAAACAAACAAACACCAGGTGAGGGTAAGGGCAAAGCAGGCCAGTTGAATCTGATCATTACTAGGCAGCTGACAAGCATGGGACCTCCCGGAGACAGGAGATGGGGTGGGAGTGCGGATGCAGACCAGCACGAGCCAGGCGCCCTGAACTGAGAAACTGTGTATCTGAGATAAACAGTTACAAGTCAATAACATTATTTAAAAGAATAAAAATAACATTAACGGAATGAAAACTCATATCATTAAAGTTTTCAAATTAGCCAATTTGCTGTAATGCTTACTTAATTATTTTAAAATTTGATCTGTGGGAGATTACATAAGATTAGATAAAATTCATATTAATGGAAAACAGTAATTAAATGGTACAATTAGCTTGACATTTTGAAATTATTAATCATTTATTTCAGTAAACATATGGCCAGAACCAGATTATTCAGCTAAGGAGAGATAAAAGATAAACACATGTCCAGCGCTCAGTGTGTGACAGGCCACATTCTGCATGTGCTTCTAACTCTATGAGGGAAGTAGGGGGTAGTAGCCTCATTTTACAGATCAGGACACTGATGACCATGACAATTAGAAGCTTGCACCTATTACACCACTATTGAGTGGTAGAGCCAAAATTTGAACTCATTCCTCTTCTAGCTAAAATAAGTTAGAGAGATAAGAAATTGGTCAACTGATAGGTAGATTTTGCCCTCTAAATTCTATCGCATCTTCTAAGTAAACTGGCTTGCTCACATAACAAGGAGCCTAAAAATACTCTTCCCTCTTGGCTTAGAGTGAAGTCAAATCAGCAAATCCTTGTCACTATTGGCCTCCATCCTAGTTCCTGTGTAACCTTCCAAAGTCAGGGGTGCCTCAAACACGATAGAGGGTTGTGCCAAATAAGACTTACCCCAGTCTACAGAAGGTAATGGAGTTTGGGATAAATCAAAGGGAGAAACCAAGGAACACAGGTTGCTTACTTCATGTTTGTATATAAAACCAAGATTCTTTTCACTGAAAACATTGCACTTCATTCACACCTGTCTTCACAGTCTGGGACTCTATATAATCCTTTCTATCTATGAGGTGGCTTACTTCTTTAAAATAGCTCAGAGGTAGAAACCAATTTCTCCCCATGGCTGAGTGAAATGATATATGTAATCAGAGCTATTAAAATACTAAAAGCTCCATTATTATTTATCTATTTGAATGAGAAAACAATGGCTAGTAAGGTTAAAGGCAATTTAAAATTTTCAACCTTCTGGCCTTTGTCAATGAGTACATGGCTGTCTATATTCATTACACATGAAATTTGTTTAAAATTCCTATTTATATTGGTACAAATGATACAAATGTTCTCCTGTTTAACTTGCTCAGTGATTACAGGCTGAGCTTCCAGTAATTCTAAAATGCACTTGCTTCTGCTTTGGATTATTTTGAACAGGAAGAAAACAGCCCTGTGTACAAAGAATCATTCTGGAAAGAAACACGAAAATCAATGGCATCAGTTCTACATCAATATTTCAGGAATAATCTGCTTTGTCCTCCTTTGTTATTTCATGATCTGCTCCCCCTGCTTTGCTAAATAGCAGTAAATAATTCGGCCTCTGAATTTCTCAAGGAAAATAAAGTTTGAATGTCAGGATCAAGACCAGTGATTAGGAAGAGGTGAGGCCAAGGTGAAGAGTCCTTAATCCTCTAAAACAAATCCCTATCAACAAAGAGTAACTGAGAATTCTGCAAGGATTGTGTTGTTTAGAAAGGTTTTAAGTTGTCAAGATGATATAAAATGGAAAAAGTGCAGTGACGTTAATTCTCTTTGCTTGTCAGTGGCATGTATCAAACAGAAATGGCAGAGGTGACATTTGCAGAGAAACAGTGTGATCAAGCCTCTCAGGTGTGCACCCAGAGAAACGAGAACATACGCAGCCGGGCACTCACTGCTGAAGAATGAGGCAGCGTGGGGCCCGCGGGAAACGCACGGGGGCAGCAGTAAAGCGGTGCATCACTAATGGCGCCAATCCCACTCACCTCAAAAAATGTTTTCTCCTTCCGGGTCCTTCCAAACGCCACTGCTCGTTTGGTATCAGTTACTTAACATCAGGTGTACTAAGTCACTATTTGTATGCATAATATTTTTTCACACACACACACACACACACACACACAAACACACAAGAAAAACTAAAAGTCTAAGAAGCAAATTTAAGTTTCACAGAGAGGCCAGTTCCAGTGAAGCTTTCTTTCTTCTCTGAGGCCTCTTTGCCCTCCATCTTCAGCATTCACTTGCACTGAGAGTAGTGACAAGTGCACTGGGGCTGGTTCTCATGGCTTCTTTCCTTTTGCTCAAGCAGCATATCATTAATATTTTTTTTTACTTGTCCGCACGATTATATACTTAATCATCATAACAGTTACCCATGTTCACTAGCAAGAATTTGTCAAATTTCATAAAGTAACAAAGTTATTTTTCATAATTTAACTGCCTGCAAATACTACTTTTAACATCAGATGTGCTTTCTCAAGATTACTTCACACAAACAAATAGGTATAGCTACGAATTTATAGATATCCAATGGTTTTTATATCCAATGTGGTATTCTATATTATTTACATGGTATATTGCAGACATTCTATCACACTATTAAATATTTCTTGAAAATACAGTTCATAGCTGCCACCTAATATATGATTATGAAGGTGGACCTCAATCTGTTTGGCCGTTACTCCAACACTGGACATGTTCATTTTTTTTCTGATGTCATTTATATCTACTCTGTAAGTTAGAATTGCCAGGAACTTTTCTCTAACACGCAATTTTATCTCCAGTGTAGGTGAGTAGTTTTCTAATTTTACATTTACAAAAGTGACTTGGGTGTCTGACTCCAGGCAAAAACTCTGTGTGTGATTTTTCAGGCCTGAATATAGGTTTTTCCTGGCAGATCTCATAGGACAAACCCGCCCTCCCCATACTGGACTAGGTGCACAACCAGTGAGTTACAGAATTCAGAGGAGACTTGTAATTCAGAACTCAGTCCCTAGACCCCATGTCCACCTGTCAGCCCTGCTCATATGCAGGCCTGCATTCCTAAGTGCAAGTCCCCTGAGACCTCCTTACCAGGCAGCTTTGGGTGAGGCACTTTGGTCACTCTGACTCAGTAATTTCCATTCCTGCCCTTTCCCCTGCCTTGCCTCTACCCCTGGTACCCGGGGTCTATAAAGAGGCAGAAGCTTTTTGTTTAGTGCATCTCAGCAGTGGGACAATGTCTTGCACCTGCCCTGCATGCCATCTGATTCTTGATCAGTGTGGCTCCCAAGGCAGATGAAACACAAGGGAGCCGGAGCTTAATTTTGCCTCTTTATTACGCCATCATAGTAAGTGACAAAAGGTTTGATTGTTACTTTCACTTTGTCCTAAGTGTCCACCTCATCACTTGGCAATTTAACACTGATAGATGTTTTCTTTTCTCCATCTTTCTGATTTACAGGTGAGTGCTCTGATTTTTTTCAGGTCCCCAAAGAAAGAGAAGGAAATGAAAAAAATTAAAATGAAATAAAAATGAAAAATGAAAATGAATTACTTTAAAAATGATAAACGAAAAAATGAGATTAATACTGGTAGGCCAATTTCTTAATTTGAAGAACTGTTCTAGGCATTTTTAATCTAGATATCAAATTCAGTTCATATTTATTATCCCATGTAATCTACACAAACATTTATATGAGAGGTATTATTCACCCATTTCAGAGGTGTAAAAATTAGATGCCAAATCAAAATAATAACCTCTTGAAAATATTCAATTTTCTTTCTGCATCAATGAATCTGAGTAAATTTCTTCCTGGAAGATAATGAAATATTTTAGAATAGAGTCTTTATTTCTCCCTATATTTAAAGACAGTATGTATAAACAAATACTGAGGATCAACACACAACTACTTTAAGTTCACGGCACCAAGTAAAGCATTATTCTCCTTGATGTTTCCTCAGAAATGTGTTTTTCCCTTGGGGAGACAGGATTTCCAGGTGAAGTAGAAATAAAATCCTAACTTTCATTGTTACACTGTATTCCCTCCTCTCGATGGAGGTGATTGTCGGGAGAATTTGATTCCTCACAGGAAATAAAGCATATTTAATCCCTGTCAAGTCAAACTCAAAAACTTGAACAGATAGAATGAACACTGCAAAACACTGTAAGAAATGCACCTGCTTTCTGCTTTCACATGCTTTTACCATTTTCAGTTACCCTGGGGAAAATAAAATGCCAATAAGAAGACATAATTGTATTATGTAAAAAAATGTACAAAAATAAGATATGATACCCTCCCTTTAGAAGAGACTCATAAAGACAAAACAAAAATTTGAATCTTGGGTTTTGGAGAGGCCTCAAGATAAAATAAAAATGGATGCATTAACTATGAGCACACATGTTTACTCGTCTGCAGCTCTAACAAATGTTCATCTGTGTGCTGCATCTTTATGCCTGTTCTTCTATTTCCGAGATTTATATCTGATGGAATATCAGATAAAATGACACAGAAAATGATTTTTATAACCATTGCTGAAGGGAAATCACTGGAGTTACATAAATTAGCCATGTGCCCCAAACTTCAGTAATTAGTTAAATGTCTTTGCTTGTCAGTATTGGCTTGAACGTGCCTTATTTAAGTATGAGTTACACATTTCAGGATCTTGGTGGATTAATTAATTTATCTATTCCTCAAATATGCTTGAGAGCCAATATTAGCTATGTATTACACCAGCTTCAAGGATTCATGTGACAGTGGATAAGAAAAAGCAAACAAAGAATTCCTGGCCTCCAGGAACTGGGCCAATAATATGAAATCAGGCATTAGGGCACATAGCTAGAATATTAGAAATGGAAGCAACAGTGTTTTATATAAAGAGCTGTGAAAACACAGGGGAAACAGACTGAAACCCTACGAGCAAAACTAGGTATTTCTACCTCTCAGAGTAGCCTGCTGTGGGTTAAAATGTAGCAAAATCAGGAGTGTTTGGAGAAGAAAAGTAAAATGGTAGGGAACAAGAAAAATTGACTCTAATATATTTTCTCAACATGTAAACACTTAAAGGGAATTCATCATAATGTCTCTATTTCATGGCCAAAGAGAAGATGTTTGTATTTGCAGCAAGTAAGATCAAACTGCTTATGATTACAATATCAAGGCTAATTATGTTGTGTTGCCACTTACAGATGCATTGGATAATAAACATGCATTTGAATTCTCATGAGTGCATTTGTATTTCACACATTTTATATTTCAAAGAAAAGGCTGCTGCCCAATTAAAATGATATATGTTGATATTTGTAATTGATAACTCTTGAATGTGATCTTGATTTCAGAATGGCTTCTAGGTGAGCATAATTTACAAACACTTGCCATGCAGTTCAATCTAAGTATTTTTTTTTTAAGTACCAGGAATTTTAAAAGAGATGGGAGGGAGAACAAAAAAATGGCACTAATTATTACCTCTCTTATGTCCATGCAAAATCCCAAAGTAAGAGTCTCATAAATTGGATGTTCTTTCTCAGCTACAAGTAGAAGTGTCACCTCTATTAGACCTTGGTTATGCTGAGCTTCCATTGTTTGTTACTTGTCTTATTTCTATGAAGAAAATGCCAAGGATTCCTGGTGGCTCCTAAACCATCTTTAACAGAAGAAGATGGGCCGTCTAGCGTCACCACCCATGGCAGATGGTAGCTTCTGTCAGAGTCCCTAAACTGCTGTCCAGAGCAGGACTAGCTCTCCATGTAGCTTTGATTCAAGGCCATCACATTAAAAGTGGAGCTCTTTCCTTTAGTAACTTGTTTTTTCCTAATTTCTATTTGGAACACAGAGAGGCATGTCTCAATGACTTAAATTTAGGGAGGCAAGTTTTGGAAATCCTAAAGGCTTTAATATTTACCTTAAGCCAGCCAGCACAATTTATCTTAGAAAAGATTGTATTTTATACATCTGAATATAGTATAACATCTGAAAGATAAACATCATTATATTATTTTACTCTGTTCTAAAAGGTGTAAAAGTCATATTTGTTCAAAAAATAGGGAGTCTAAGACTTTCGACCCAAAGTTACAACTATAAAAATACTTTTATAGACTTTTCTGATATGAATTAATATTTAGTTATAAACTATTACTGTCATGTAAATGATTTTTGTATTTCACAAATCCACAATGAATGTTAATAAAACAGATGTGACTATCATTATATGTCTAGGTAAAATGATATTATTTTCACAAAGGAAAGTTTCAGAAAAGGACATTTATAGAAATAATAGCTGAAATACAGAACTCCAAAAATTTTGAAAGCACCATAAGTGTCAAATTTTCCAAGACTGAGTGGTTAGGAAAATTTACAACAGAGTAATGCTACTACTGCTAAACATCTATCTAAGACTCTTTGATAGATTAATTAAATTTGTAAAATATTCTGTGATATACTTGATTTGTTATTGATATTATCATGTTAGGCATATTTAATGTATGAAATATTAAGAAAAAGTATAAATGATATTTTTAGTTATGATGAAAATCTAAAAATGTCTTTAGTGCACACAAATGTGAGTGTGGACATATATGTGTGTTTTATCTTTTTCTTTTTTCCCTGTGGATTTTGTTTTTACTTGGCCTCTTTCTTATGATTCTGCATCTCTAACTAAAAATAGAAATCTTAGATTATGTCAGTAAATTTTTCTCCAACTTTTTATTTGGTCTTTTTTAAAAATTAAAATTGTGATCATTATGATTCTAATTTCTACCACTTATTTGCTTTGTGAGGTTATTGCAAAGATGAACAACATCACACCTGGTAAAATCACTGTTACTAAAAGTCTATGTGTTCTTAGGAGATAAAAGCAACAGAAATATATGTTTCTAGTTTTTCTTATTATCCATGTTATTAGAATTAGAGTTGAGAGTCATAATAGTTATCAAAAGAGGTGTCCATTCTATGTGGATGAAATTCCTCTTGCAAAATTATTACTCTAAAATAAAATTATTCTAAACTATGCAAAAATATGTCATCTAAAATCTTCTATATTTCATTATTTTATTACTTTTATGCATTTCTAAAATGAAGATCAGCTATGTGTCTTTTATGATGCTTTAGTTTATCAAGCATAATATAATAAATTTCAAATGTTTACTAATCTATTAATATGTACCTTGGAAAGATGAAAATATTTTAGATTGTATATTCCTGCAATATCAGTCACTTTTATACTACAATGAAATAATCTTCCTGGTGTGTTGCCTGGGAAGTGAACTCTTTAAAATCATCTCAATTAACATTTTCTCCCTCCTCCCTTAGGAATGCATTTTATATGAGTAATAAATAAATAGTAATGATTTGTGCTTTTGTTGTGTATGCAGATCTTATATGTGACACAGAGAAGAAAGACTTATAATGATTCACATGCCAACAACAGACTTTATAATCTATAGAACTGACTCAAAGAAAAATTACTGAAAAGTAACACTCAGTTAAAAAAAACACAAGAAAAGAAAGCTGACCTGTAATGTAGCAAATCACTTTGTATTACTGATGGGAAGGAAAGGGGGGGGGCGGGGGGGCGGGGAATTACTGAGTGGTGTGTGTGTGTGTGTGTGTGTGTGTGTGTGACAGACAAATTCATGAATATAAAAATTATGCAGGCTGAAATGGAGGAAAGAAAAAGTGAAAATGATCACCTAAGTGACAAAGTAATCCCCTGTAACTGTGGGATGTGTATTTTTTAAAAAATCCCTGATGAATATAGATGCAAAATTTATCAAAAAAATATTAGGAAACAAAACTTAACAATATATTAAAAGGACCATACACCATGACCAAGTAAGATTTATTCCAGGGATCCAAAAAGGATTCAACATCTGCAAATCAACCAATGTAATATATCATATTAATAAAATAAAGAATAAAAATTAAATGATTATCTCAATAAATGCAGGAAAAACAACTGACAAAATTCAATATCCATTTATGATGAAAACTAAAAAAAAAACCCAAAACAAAACAAAAAAAAGCAGTGAATAAAGACAGAATGTATATCAACATAGTAAAGGTCATATATGACGAGCTCACAGCTAACATATGCTCCACAGTGAAAAACTATGTTTTTCCTTTAAGATCAGGAATAAAACAAGGTGCTCACTCTCACCATTTTATTCAACACATAGTATTAGAAAGTCAGAACAATTAGACAGGAAAAATAAATTTTTAAAAATCCAAATTAGAAAGAGAGAAGTAAAATGTCACTATTTGCAGATGACATGATTTTATCTCTAGAAAACTCTAAAGGCAATACCCAGGAAAAAAAAAAAAAAAGAGAGAGAGAGAAAATATGTTACAACTAAAAAATAAATTTAGTAAAATTGCAGGGTACAAAATAATATACAAAAATCTGGTGCATTTTTATACACTAACAATGAACTTGCACTAGAGAAATTAAGAAAATAATCACACTTATAATTGCATTAAAATTAATAAAATACTGAGGAACAAGTTTAACCAAGGAGGTGAAAGTCCTGGACTCTGAAAAGTGTAAGACTTCAATGAAAAAAAAATTGAATGAGACACAAATAAATGGAAATATATTTTATAATCACAATTGGAAGAATTAATGTTGTTAAAATGTCCATGTTACTCAAACCAATCTATAGAGTCAATATAATCCCATCAAAATGTCAGTGGTATTTTTCATAGAATTAAAGCAAACAATCCTAAAATTTATATAGAATTACAAAAGACCACGAATAGCCAAAGCAATCCTAAAGAAGAACAAAGCTGGAGACATCTGATCCCTGATTTCAAACTATGTTACAAATGAAAAGCATTATAGCATTACCATGAAAACAAACAGAATGAGCAAATGAGCAGAAAAAGAAAAGCCCATAAATAAACCCATGCATTTAGAGTCAATGAATGTATAACAAAGAAGGTGAGCAAATTCAATGGGGAAAGGACAGTCTCTTTAATAAATGGTGCTGGGAAAACTGGACAGCCACATGCAAATGAATGAAACTGGACCCCTACCGTACAACATACACAAAAGTTAACTCAAAAGTATTAAAGACTTGAATGTAATACCTGAAACCATAAAACTTACAGAAGCAAACATAGGTGGTAAGATACTTGATATTGATCTTGACAATAATTTTTAGGACATGACTCCAAAGGCAAGGGCAACCAAAGCAAACAACCAAATGGGACCATTGAACTAAAAAAAGCTCTGCACAGCAAAGGAAACCATCAACGGAGTGAAGTGGCAACCTGCTAAATGCGAGAAGCTATTTGCAAACCCTATATCCGATAAGCTGCTAATATGCAAAATATATAAAGAACTCATGCAACTCAATAACAAAAAATAAACAATTAATTAAAAATAGATAGAATACCTGAATGGACATTTTTTCAAAGAAGACACACCAATGACGAACAGACATATAAAAATGTGCTCAATATCACTAATCATCGGAGAAATACAAATCAAAACCACAATAAGATTGGAGTACTGTTAGTGGAATGTAAGCTGGTGTAGCCACTATGCAAAAAAAAACAAAAAAATGTGAAGGATCCTCAAAAAATTAAAAATAAGACTACATATGATCCAATGATCTTATTTCTGGGTATTTATCCAAAGACAACAAAAACATTAATTCAAAAAGATATATACTTCTCTGTTCATTATGGCATTATTTACAATAAAGAGTCAAGATATGGAAACAACCTATATATCCATTATGGATGAATGGATTGAGGAGATATGGTATATTTATATACATATGTACACATACACACAATGGAATACTACTCAACAATAAAAAGAAGGAAATCCAGCCATTTGCAACAACATGAATGGACCCCGAGGGTATTTAAGTGAAATAAGTCAGAGAGAGAAAAATTAATTCCATATGATTTAACTTATATGGGGAGTTTTTAAAAACAACACAAACTCACAGATACAGAGAACCAGATTACTGGTTGCCCAAGGCAAGCACTAGAGGTTGGCATGCAAGGGTGGACAAAATGAGTAAAGGGAGCCTGAAAGTGTGACTGTCCCATTATAAGGCATGGGGATGTAATATACAGCATGATGACTATAGTAAATAATACTGCACTGTATATTTGAAAGTTTCTAAGAGAGTATATTTTGTAAGTTGTCATCACAAGAAAAAACATTTTGTTTCGTGAATAGTATGTACGGTAATGGATGATAACTAGACTTATGCTTTCATTTTGTAATATATACAAATAGTGAATCATTATGCCATTAAAAATCTTAAATGTATAAGAAATCATAAATATACAAAATCATAGGTTTGGAAAGCGGAAGTAAAAGTTTCAGTACACCAATCTTCTTTCATAGCAGGAAGTTATTATTGAAAATGTTGGAAATACTGGGAATGTTTGAAATGTTTGACTAAAACACAATATACAATGGCTCCAATCTTTGAGGCATTTAAAGACTTCTCTGCCCTCATTAGCTTCAGAGGGGTGATTTTTGAGGGACTATTATTTCATTAAGAACTTTTCACCTTAAGCTCTATAATACATTTCCTTTCATATTAAATTCATTTTCTTTTATTTGTGTAAAAGTCAATACATTTAACTAACAAAATCAGAAAATACTAATGAATGTTTCTTCTATCTAGTCATATGTATGCTATCTTATTATCTATAACAATTCAGGAATGATGTCAAACAAATGTTAATGATTCCCATTTGTGATTCATATTTCCCTTTCACATTTTTGCCTGATCTCACATCAATAGTAAAACCATCACCTGATTTACTTATATTATTGTTATTTGCCACCTTTAAATATTTTTGAATACCTTGCTGAAAAACACAAAATGGTTAAGAGAAAATGTAATTAAATTTAATATTAGGTTAGTTAGATCTCACTGAGTTCAAACTTGAAATTTCATGCAAGTTCAATTTCTCACTTACCACTAAGGAATCCAGAAAAATAAAACATAAAATTGGTTAAAATTGTAATCATTCCAATAAAGAGAAAATATAAATTAATAAGCTGAGAAAAATTACTAAGATATAGGAAACAAGTTTAAATAGCAATTATTATAGTAGTAAAATCTAAAATAAATAGAAAAAATTTTCTTTTTCTCAAAAAATGTATGTATCAATGGCATTTTTTGAAGTTCTTTTCTGTGTGTGTGTATGTGTTAGAAATAAATTTAATATTTCTAAGCAACAGTGACAAAAAAGATAATATTCAGGATACCTGTATAGTTTTATTTATCTCACCTTTTTAACCACCAAGGTTTCATTGACCTCAAAGAGTTGGTTCTATGTTTTCTTCCATGGTTAATATTATTGGGCACAAAATGTAACATGTGATAATAAAACCACTTTGTGTGTGTTATCAATGTGCCTCGCTCCTTTTGCTAGAAATAATGAGTCTACCTCTGCAAATTCTTCAGAAGCTGCTAACACCCTGGTAGAAGAAAAGGTCTCTATTAATAGTCAGCTGAATGCGTGAAAGGGCTTTGAACTCCTGAAGCAGGGTTTTCCGTTGTGGACCTTCTCTCTCCCTCTCTGCTGCTTTAACTTGATGTCACTCTGTGCTCTTTACAGGCAGACTATTAGACCTTTTCAATATGCTGTGGTAGAAAGTGAATTTCAGAGGCTAATGGAGATCACAGGAGCTTCCCATAGAAATGTAGTTTAAGTACAGAAGATTCTAGGACAACACTTCAAAACTATCGATACAGCTGGATAAGAAAACATTCCAGCCCTCAGGAACGGAGAGAGTAAAAGGTGTAGGAAGCAATGCACAACTAAACAGATACAAAAGAGCTTTGTCCCAAAAAGGTGAGAGAATGAAAAAAATACTGCATTAGGATATAATCAAAAAGATAAACAAGAAATGAATTTTTTTGAAATATAGTCAGGATACTATATTTATATTTAACACAGGGTGGTTGTGGCAAAAGTAGGTTTCTGGTTGTGAGAACATGAAATGCAGAGTTTATTCTTGTATTATTATTAATTATTTTATTATTTTCCATATGAACAACTATAAATTTACCTGCTTTTGCCCATCCCGTATTGTGCCAAACACTTTCAATTCATGTTATTTCATTTCCACTATAATTAGTCTTTTGATTAAGTCCGCTGAAAGTATCCGGGGATAAAGAATCACTGCATGAGGATTTGGGGTTCATACCAGCCTCCGACTTTGAGATCGGACTCTTCTTCCCTGACCTGATAGTCCCACCGGCTGTGCTGTACGACACCCAAAAGTACTCACCGAGAAGTCACACTGGGGATGGGGTTCCCAGTGTGTGACTGTGGTCCCTGGTAGCCAGGGACACTGAGTCCATGCTATGACCAGGCCTGGATGATACTGATAGTCTGTCCTGGCAGACCCCTTGGAACAGGCTGAGGGAAGGAGAACAGGGGCGGCTGATGCAGTAGGTGGATCTGGGCCACGGTAATGGGATTTGGGAGCTGCTTTTCACTGAGCCACGCTTCTCCAGGACGAGATTGATAGTTCCAGCAATGCTTTGGCAAACTGTTCCGACGATGGTGAGGACACTGAGTTTCCCAGTACAGGGATATGGGTCCGTGTTGCCCAGGTAACCAAGCTGGTGCCTTGTGAATGCTTCCATTCACTGCCATGCGGAAGTGCTGCCCCTCCTGCTGAAGCCACCCTCCTGTGCTGCCTGAGAGGCATTGCTGGTGGGGAGGGGTTTCCATGGTCCCTTTACTTAGGCTTTGGTTGGGTAGCTCCCTGCCAGTGGACCCCAGTGGGGGCAACTCAGTGCATGCTGGGGACTAGAATGTAGGGGGCGTAGAGCTGACCAGTACCAGGGGAGGTCTTACTTCTTCCTTCCCATGATGGCCACAGGAGGAGTTTTATAACCCTGAGGACTGCAAAGTTAGCAAGATAATTAGATAGAGGAAAAAAGTTCTTCTATAGCCTCATCAGATTGCAGGTCAGACCAGGGGAAGGCAGGCACATGCATTATAGAAGTCAGAATGGCAGCAGGAGAAGGTTCTGGACCAGAGAGACCAGCCAGCCTAACTAGGGGAAAGAATGGATTGGTTGGGAGGTGGATTCAACCTAAGTGCATGGAAGTTTGGGAAGTTAATTGGTCATTCTGAGAAAGCCCCTGGTCTGTCCCATAACCGAAGCTGTTATAATCCCAGAAGAACAAAGAAATGGGCAAAACAAATTAACAGGGATTAATCTCGGAAGCTACTTGGAAACAACATGCTAAGTGTGCGTTTCCATTAGGATGCAGGGATGATGGCGAAACCTTTAGATATTATTCATCCACATAACCTGTGTCAACACCCCTGCTCTCTCCTCTTCTGAGATGCAATTGCTCTCCTGTGTTCTGCTTTCTTGTTTTGAATACTTAAATATTGTTTGCTATTATTTGAAGTAAGTTTTTCTTCTTCCCAGATTGTTTGACCTTTGAACTTTTGGTTCCAGAAGTTCGG
Source organism: Mormoops blainvillei (assembly GCA_004026545.1). NCBI lineage: Eukaryota > Metazoa > Chordata > Mammalia > Chiroptera > Mormoopidae > Mormoops > Mormoops blainvillei. Next base: position 62,231 of record PVJD01006178.1, on the reverse strand, counting down.
GTCAGGCAACTTCTAGAAAATTTAGGTGGTATCCAGAGATTGGCTGCATGGAAAGGATGATACACACTGTTGATCAAGTGGCCAGATGCCCATCAGTTAATGGACAATAAGGCTAAGGAATGAGGAGAAGGGTCATAAACATCAGTTTTTGTGAATGAATAAGGTTTTAAATGATTCCAAGAATTCATTGCCTATTCCACCTCACTCTAGAATAGTCTGTGTTCTTTTCCTTATCATATAAGAAGGCCAGAGTCTGAGCACCGGAGGAACTCAGCTTCCTATCAAAGTTTTCACATCTATGTGATTTTGATGACCTGATGATATTTAATTATTTGTTAATCTCTCCTTTAACTACTTGGTTTATTTTGTCTAATTATAAGCTCTTTGCAATCAAAAACAGTGCAGGGTACATTCTTTCAAAGAAGAATGTGGTAGATTTTCCAAGATGACTCTTAAATGGTTGTTTGGCTAAATTATCAAAATGAAGTAGCCACACATGTCTAGAATGTTCAAAGCCGAACTTTTAATGTTATTTTTGTTGCCAGTTTTACCTTAAAAGCCCCACTATAAAAGTATGAAAAAAAAAAAAGAAAGAAAAACAATGCTGCACTTGAGCCAGTTTGGAAGAAAGTAAATTTAAATGAGTTAAAAATTAGGGCTGACTTTATCTTTTGTTCCTAGTGATCAACAGCTTGTGAGAATGAAGATGTTAATTGAATTATGACATATATGATTTTTTGGGTTTCTAAACTTAGTGAATCAAGAAATTAAATTGGAATATTCACAGTAAAACAGATTCAGAACATTGAGTATATTTATATCCCTTTCCCAATCCACAATATAGATCACAGAGTAATGATACATTTTAGCTAAATTTTAGTGCAAAAAGTAAAAAAAAGAAAAAAAAGAGGTGTAATTTATCACCAAAAATCAATGGCAACAGCTATATGAACACCAGCTACCTCGTGTTGGGGAGTAATAAATAAGACTGTATAAAGAATAAATCATGTCAGATTAATCTAATTTCCTTATATGTCACAGTGTCTTTGGAGATCAAGAGAAGCAATAGATTAAATATATCTTGATGTTAACAAGATTTTCAATGCTGTTCCATTTAACACCATTAATCATTAACAACCAAGGAAAAATGTGGCTGATGCTCTACTTATTAGATGGGTTGACAGATATTTGGAAAGCCTTTGACTTAATATCAATGGTGACAGAGGTGGGAGATGGGGTCACAGCAATCCTTACCCTATTCCGTGGTGGTCTAACATTAAGCAGCAGTCACTTATGTAAATCAGTTGTTTATCAAGAGATCATATTTTCCATATGTTGATAGCAGGCACCAAAACATTTTTGCTTTAACGTGGCCTTTAGCTTTAAGAGAAAGTGGGAAAATTTTGCCTTAATTTTTTTCAACTCTAAAATGTGAATATTAATGAGTCAATTCAAAGTGCTGCTGTAATAATTAAATCAAATAATCAGTATAGAATGCTTGTCATGATGCTTGGCATATAGTAATACTTCAATAAATGATATATTTTACAATTAGTATTATTTCCATCAGTGTATAACCTGGAAGTTTTGAGACATACAATATGGTTTCTAGATATTGGGTGGCATATTCTTCATACTTCATTCACTGACAACCTGATGTGAGATGGATTGATTGTATGTGGACTAGCAAACTCAGAAAGTAGGAAAAACTCAACAAAGATATATTACAAATGAGCTCAGATTAAATTCATCAATTTAAAATAGAGTATCCTTGCACACGTAAGCAAAGTTAAAATGTAGTAAAATAATCAATGAGAATTACAATTGTAAATGCAGTTACTAAGAAAATTATTTCTAACCATAGGGTCTTATTTCTGAGAGTTTAGCAGATCTGTCTTTTTCCCCACCTGTAAGAATTTTTCCACATGATATATTTCCAGATATACACAAAACCTGTCAATACTTAGTTCAGTTTTTCTTAACTTACCTGATTATTTGCTTCAATTAAAAAAACTCTATAACAAGTAAGTTTGGTACTAACTTATTTGAAATTAGTTCACATTCAAGGACTTTTTCTTCATGCTCAAGCCTAATGCCAACTGTGATAAGGATCTTTGCAGACCCTTACAATACAAACTCAGTTATTTGTGAAAGTAAAATTATTTAATATGAACTTACTTTGTAGACATAATGTCCATTTTATTTGCTTTTTATGTGCATGTAAATCAAAATAGCTGTTATCTATATATTCATGGAATATACAAAATTACTTTCTACATTTTTTGCTATAAATATTTATATTTTCTATTAAAAAACAAAAATTCTGAGAAAGGGAGAAAACTGCACTGAAGAATGGTTTACAATCATTGTTAACTATAATAATGCTGTGCAACAAAAAAACTCCCAAGTCAGTGTTTTTATAACACTAAGCATTTTCTTACTGTGAGTTCACAGGCTAGTTGCAGCCCTACTAGTCTAGCCTGGGTTCCCTTGTGTAGCTTTATGACACTGCTTTAGGCTGTGGGTTTGCTGGGCTTGACTGCAAGCTGCAGCTTGGGTCCATATGCTTCTAATTCTCTTCTGGTCAGAGGTTGACTAGTGTATATTTTTCTCATGACAAATTATCAAGTGTAAAAGGCAAGTCAAAATGAGCAATTGTAATTCAAGGCTCTGTTTGTGTCACATCCACTAACATCCTATTGACTAAAACAAGGCACATAGCCAAGACCAAAGTGAAAGAGTGTGTAATTGTACCATGGCATAACAAGTGTGTGAATGCCCAGTTTTCAAACAGGAGAGTAAAGAATTGGCACCAATAATTCAATATTCCACTTGCCATTTAGTGAGACCAAAATCAATTAAAAGCAATATTAAAAAGAATGCAAGAATATTGAAAGTTACTCTATTATCTATGCTCCTTCCTTCTCTTGGCATCAATCTTAGGGTTCAGGAGTCACTTCTCACCAGCAACACCCATTCTCCCTTGCTCTCCATACCTGTGCTCCCAAAATGAAAATCTAGACATAAACTTCTTACTATATCGTTCACTACGCTGTCATGTGTTTATGTCCTATTCCTCTATGGTCAAATGAATAAGCCACAAAACTTAATTTTCACTGAAGTGATAATGACCACCAGCTAAAACTTCTAATATCTTGCTCAAAGGTGTTGGCATTTTACCCTACTGAAACCTTAGCAACAGCCCAAAGCATTACGTTAGTGTGAATTATTGTTAGACATCAAATGAACTAGGATATTTAAGTATGAGCACATGCCAAGTGTTTATACCACATGAAGTGAGCTGTAAACAATCTTGGGCTATTTGCATATGGTTTTGAAATGTAATTAGTTTAAGAGTATTTCTTCAGTTATCTTCTACTAAGGATAAATGTGATAGATTTATATAATATGCACAATGCATCATATATTCATTCAGAGTTCCTTGTTAGCTACCTGTATTGCCTGTATTCATTGATATGAATCTGTTACAGTAATCTAGTGATAGTCAATACCAGGGACTTTGTAATCATGTTGCCAAGACTGCAGTTTTTAAAATTTAAGTTTAAGTATCAGATAGTCTAAGATATTTTTCCAGAAGGTAATCAGGGAAAAATGTAATTATTGAATTTACCATTATATGAACATGAAGGATATAAAATTACTGACTTTTTAGGCCAGAAAGCACCCTAGAAATCCATTAAAAATCTCTCTCTCTTTGTTTTTTCAGATGAGCAGAAAGAAGTGGAGTTACTTGCCCAACCAGATCTCTGTATTAATCACAGAGCTAGACTGACTTCAAATCATGTCCTCTTTCCACCATGCCATGCTTAGTACTATGGTCATGGTGGAATCTGTACAAAGGGAATCAACTTATAGATAATTAATATCTTTAAAACTGAATAATTATTACACAAAGAGAGTTGCCTTAAATAGTCTTGGGACTTTGGTGGTTTAAGGAAAAAAAAGTGAGCAAGTAGCAATAAGTGTTTTCTGAAACAGGGAGTTCGGTCAATGAATTGACTGTGGATCTGTAAGAGTATATCTTTATTTCAGTCCACCTCCTACCACAAATGTGGGTAATTTTCTAACAGATATTTTCCATACTTGATTTCCCAATGTAACAATAAGCTGATAGTAGCCCATCTCACAATTCTCATAGAGCTATTGTCAGGAATCACTGGTGGCAGAACACTTTAGAAAATATATGCCTTATAACTACTGTACAGCCAGTCTTGTATTCCTAGTGGATCTGTAATGTTTAGACCTAATAAATACAATCCTTTAACTAGTCATTCTGTGGCTAAAATGTGGGGCGTGTGTGCTAGCAGCCAGCAGCTTTTCCAGTCTATAAGCAAAGTCAGGCATTTACTACACATTTATATTATGTTCATATGTTCCTCGTCAAATTTTTAAGAGAAGTTGGTCTTTAGGTTGAATAGTTGCTATTTAGTTTGAATAATGAATACTCACTATTATATTTCAAAAATAGGCAGAATGAGCATACACACACACACAAAAATACCAAACAGATATTTATTTGACTGCCTGGGGAGCTATTCATAGAGATGGGAAGTACAAGGCTGGACTTCATGCTCTACATATAATTCAGGTTTATTAAAATAAAATATGTTGCAAAAACCAAAGTCTGATAGAAGAAATGAACTATAAATGAGTGGTTTCATCCTCAAACCACTAACCATGGCAGCCGTACTCTATTATTTTTTAAGGCCAGAAGAAGCGGCTTAGAATTATATGTATTTTTGTCCACCTTTAACCCCTTTTAGCAGGAGCTGTGCCATGTCTGCTGTCTGAAACATTAGCCAAATGAACTCATCGGCAGTTTGTTTATTTCTTCTCATTACACTAATATAGAAAATTAACTAGGAAGCATGCTTTCTCTCCCATTAGGCCAGTGGCACATTTATAAGGCCATCATCAAGACTGTTCTTTCCATTTCATTCTCAGATTCTCCCTGGGTAGTTGCTGCTCCCTATCCACTTGTAATTTCTCTTCATTATGCGGCAATATGAGGCTACGGAGAGTCTTTTGTTGCAAGTGGCTATAGACATGGCTTTCATTTTGTCCATTATTAGGTCAGTGGTGTGAGTTTTGAGAACAAAGGCAATGGACATAATACTACTTGGTATTAGATATTAAAGTCACTAAATTATCCCAAAAGATCCACAGAGAGACGATATCATTGCCCTTATTTTCACATATATAAGAACAGATACTGAGTGACTTTTGCAAGGTCAAGGAAACCCGCAAGCAGTGTGTAGAGAGGAGATTAAAACAACTTAAGTCCTTACAGCAGCGTATTTTGTGAGAATAAAAGCTATAAGCCTTGTTCTATTATCCTTTTTCCTTTACAGCTTTTACCCAGGTAGCCTGTGGATTGATTTTTCTTTTCTGTTTTTTCCTCTTCTATGTTTTATTTATTTATTTTTTCTTTAAACAAAATTAAAGAAGGCTGATATTGGTTAATATGATAATATAGAATTCAACTACACGAGGGATATCCAGAAAAACTTTAGACATTGGTTGTTTTTTAAAGATTTTATTTATTTGTTTTTAATGGGGGGAAGGGAGGGAGAGAAACATCAATGTGTGGTTGCTTCTCATGCACCCCTGCACCAGGACCCTGGGCTGCAACCCAGGAATGTGCCCTAACTGGGAATCAAACTGGAGACCAGTTGGCTCGCAGGCTTGCGTTCAGTACATTGAGCTGCAGGAGCCAGGGAAGGCGTTGTTAATATAATAGTTTACACAGAATCAATGTAATCTGGCATCAAGAAGAGTAAACTGGAATACACGTGTGAGCAATGACTACTTACCCGTACTAGTCACTGTGGAGAGTGGAAGTCGCTGAGTGAGACTGTGTATTGTGTGGCCATTGCAGTCAAAATGATTGCACAAGGAGGGCAACAAATCTGCATCTGCAGAGGGAAAACAAGGATAAGACGCTATTTTGCCTTCACTAATGCTCCGAACGCTTCTCTTCCGCTTCTGTAAACCGCTTCGGGCCGAAACTGTGCCCCGCCTCCCAAGACCCTCCCGGTTGGGCCCAACATACAAGGAATGTGGAGCTATTGCCCCGGGCCCAGGCTTCGAGAGACTGCTCCACCGGCCCGCTCGCACGCGTACGCTTTCCCTTCGCTGCTCCCGGAGCCACGGGAGTCTTTTGCGGTCTCTCTCTCTGCCGTGACACAGCAGCAGATTGCCTCTGTGTGCCCCGTCACCACGAGAGCCGTTCCCAACACTGCATCCTATTTCTCTGCTGAGGATGCCTTGTCCTCTCTCAAGTAAAGCTCTTGTTCCTTTTCTCCAACCCTCCCGTCTTGGATCCTCTGCTCACACTGTTCTCTTAACCTAAAGCTAGTGAGCGTCCCTTGGAGGGAGCAGAGGCAGCTGTATTAACTTAGGCAGTAATTACTGATAGTTGTGTTATAAGGAGGAGTGTGGATATTTTTGTCCTCAGAATTATTCCTCATACTTCAGTTGAAGTAAATTATTAACAAACATTTTTCAGGAAGTCACTCAACCTGTTAAAATAAAATGTCTTCTTTTATGAAGTGTGATTAATAATATCTTTATTATAAGATTACTTTGTGGATAAAATTATATATTTGTGTTTATTAAATAGTAGTAACTTTCTACCTTTTCTTAACTTCCTCTCCAAAAAGGATAGCAAATATGAACTGCAAATGGTCCATTAACACAGGCCAACCCTACTGAGACAATTCTCAATTTGACGTAGTTTGACTTAAAACAGTTGAATCTAAAGATCTTATAAATTAGAAATTTAAAAAGCAAAGCCTTCACTCATCCTTCTATGAGAATTAATCCTTTTGAAAGTTCACTCCGGTCAAGTTTAATCAGTTGCCATCTGGGATGCTTTTAACATAATAGAAAGCAACTTTGTGATTTTAATGTTAATGGAATTTTACAAATATGGTATCCCAGATCCAGGGTTCATTTTCTAGTTGTGACTTCTCTTCTGTGTTTCCATGTTGCATTGTGTATAACTTTAATTGTGGCACTTCATTTGTATTGTAATTTTTTTTATTATATCTTTCATTCCCTTTCTCAGCCATGAATTTCTTTGAATGGGCTTATGTTATATTTGTCTTTGTTTCTTTAGTCTTATAGTTCTCAAAGCTTGTTGAATAATAATAATAATGGGAAGAATGCTAGTACTTTTACAACATTTTTTGTTGGACACACTTCAGAAATTCACATTATTAATCTATTGAATAGTTACGACAACTCTATGAGGTAAGTGATGTTAATATCCTGCTGAACAGATGAATAATAAATGGTTGGGTGAATGATGAGTGTTATTATTTATTGTACTTTCTGTAAGCACAGATGTATAGTTCCTTAGTTCTTAGAGGAGAGGAATAATACCTACGTAGCTCTCTTTGCCTGGGTGCTTAATAACAGTCTATTTAAGACAATTGTAAAAACGCTTTTGTATTTTTCAACATAGGACATGCCCTGAAATATAGATGTTTATGTTGTTTTATATTCAAGGGAAATCTATGGGTTCCTAAAGAACTAATAGGAGCCCTAGCCAGTTTTTTCAAAATTCATTACTATCTATAATCTACCTGGCCTATTATAGCTTTCTGACAACCTATCACTCAAGTCCACTCCCGACCCCCAGAAATCCACTCCACTCCACCTTTGTTTGCTTAGCATCCTTCTTTCATACTAACCAACATACTTTCAACTTTCACACCCCAATTTAATCTTTGGTTTCATGGAAATTCTGTTAAGAGCCACTTTTATCCTTGTACTGTATTGCTGTCCTTTAAATCCTTCCCAGAATAGAGTCAATGAGTCTTATCCAAGACTAACCTCACATGGAAGGGGCATAAAATGATACTCTTGATAACAGCCAGCACCTGGGTTTATACCTATCACTGTCCCAGGATGCGGGATTTGGTGGCAGCAGCTGACGTTGTAGCTCAGTCCAGGCCCTAACTTATATATATCTTTGTTTTGGGTTTTGTTTTTTTTAATACATGCACATAGTGTTACAACAAATCTTGTGACTTCTTGCTTTGTGCTCCTAAATAATTAGCTATTGGTCTCCTCATTATACCTTCACTGTAGCCATTCTTGCCTCTGAATAATTTTTCTACATAGTTCTGAAAACTATCCTTTTTCTTTTTTCTTTTTGCTTAAAATATGTCTATGAGACTGAATATACAAGTAAATAATGACCAGACCAAATATATTGTAGATCTTTGACCTGCAACATCTGAAAGAATTAGCCTAAACATTCAGAACTTAGTCAATGACTGCAGTTTCCTTATTTTTTGCCCCAATTCCCTACTCAGGATCAACTAAAGAAATACGTTCTCTAAACCAATAATATGAAATTCTACTTCTAGTTAGTTTGCATCCAGATTCCCTATGCCAATGATCTCCAATCAGAACTTAACCATAACCAGTGATGACTTCTCTTTTTTTCTACTATAAATCTTTCCCACGCTCCCGTATCCATTTGAGTCTCTGCCAAATGCAAGTGTTGGTGGTTGACTCCCTTGTTATAGCAAGCTCTGAATAAATAACCTCTGTTTCTACTTAGATTTCATTTATTTTCACATCTGCATAAACAATCACTAAGTTCTGTGTCTCTATAAATTGGCAAGTTATAATACTTGTTTCTAGCCTAGAGAATGTCATAGAAAACTGGAAGTATCATTACTTGAAGTATCAATTATGTGAATTTCCTTATAGTTCTGAGACAAATAATTGCTAAACTCACCTGCCCTAAACTGCCCATCAGCATTATTAACAGACCTTTGAAATGACCATGGTTGAACCTTTATAATTCCACTGAACTTTCCCTTCTAATCCAAAGGCAGGAATTAAATGAACTGTTTCCGTTTTCTTGATAATGAATAACACCCCCAAAGGAGGAGGAAATTAATTATTTTCCTCAAGTAGAGAAATATCTTGTAGTGTTCTATTTAACCCAATCCTTGCTAGTCTAACGAATTCTTCTGCTTCTGACATATTAGAGTTCTGTTGTTCCTGGCCCCTGACTCTATGTTTTTAGAAAGGCTTTATATGAGGGGAGAAGCAGTAGTAGCAAGGTGAAATGCAATGGTTAAAAGCACAGTGTGTAAACACTACATCTGTGTATAAAACCCATCTTTACTATTTACTAGCTCTTTCACATTGGGCAAATACTTGGACAAATTATTTATACTACCTGTACATCCTCATCTCTAGAAATGATAATAATAATCTTATCTAAACTGTAGGGTTGTTGTGAGAATTAAATGAGTAAATTCATATGAAGGCTGGAGAAGACTATGTACCATAATAAAGTTTTTAACAGGCACTCATGGTAATGGCAATGACACTTTTCTTAGCCAAGGTCAATGATATCAAATTATACCAAATGTCAAAATACCTATACTGGTAGTATTTTGACATAGCTGACATACCAGCTAGAGTTGCCTGACTATTGTAATTTAGAACATTTGGGACAAAAATAAAGAATCTATTCTCTGATTCAATCTCAATATTTACTACATGTGACCCCAAGTATTTGTGCCATATGAATCATTTAGTTTACAAAATATTTTGGAAAGCTACCAACAGCCTGCTGTGTATATTGAAAGAGCTGCTTGTGGTTTATAGAACATTATCATTTCTCAGTCTATTGTCCAGCTATGTAAAATTATTTAAGAAGGACCAGTTTCTAATGGTGAATACCTTTCTGATTTTGATGTAATTGATGTTGATGTTGGCACAAAACTCCTAATGCCTCTTTTTTATTTCCATTTCAGTTCAAGAACCAGTAACATCGTGTGATTAGTAAAAAGAACAGTAGTTGCTTTAGGAGAAAGATCTGCATTTAATGGGCCTAATTGTTTATAAACAATGTGAGATAATGAGTAGGTAAAGAAAGGACAGCTTTAGTTAACACCTGGTAAAATAGGAATTGCACCTGCTATAATAAGCTCCCTACTTTCTTTCTGGGTCATGTTTTGATATAATTGCAAGATTTGTACTGAATTAACTTCAAAACATGTTGAAATTGCATTTTGAGAAATTATGTAATATACTTTTTTATTGTAATATTTTCGGGGACTATTAGTAGGTTAATCTGTCAATTTCTGCATGATTCCTACTCTTCGCACCATTTTTCGTCCAGCATAATTTATTTCAGCCACAACTACAAAATTAGTCCTTTATTTTGGTTTTAATACAAAACATTTTCCACCCACATTTTTTTTTTGCCTACATTTCTTTTTGCTCCACCTATTCTGACCAAATTTACTCACCTTTATGGTTTAAAAACTCACCTGAGTTACATGACTTAAAAATATCTATTTTCAATTCTGGTTTTCAAAACTGAATACACAATCAATTTCCAGGCATGTCTACTTGAGAAACCATGGTAGACATTGAAATTAACACATCCAAAATTGAGTGTATCTTCTTTGTCCGACTTGTGTCTGTTCTTGCCACCATAACCCATATTTATGTTTTTTTCATCCAAGTAGCACCTGAGTCAGAAACTCAGGATTTATCCTAGATACCTCTCTAGCATGCCCTAGATAAAACCCTGCACTATTTCTTGAAAATGTTTTAAAATCCTTCCAAGAATGTCATGCTATCCACACATCCTTCCATTTCAGACACACATAATCTTTGATCTGACTACTTCCTAACTGGTTTCACACTGTTTTCAGTCTAAGTCTTGTTCAATTCATTCTTTGCTTTCCAGACAGAGTAACCTTTTTATCTTGGTCAAGTGCTGTGGCCATGTAGTTGCCCAATATCAAAAAAGAATCAGGCCCAAGTGGCTCCCATACTTCAAATTATTTGTCCAATCTTATTTAGTCCTTTCCTAGAGGGTACTGTGTCCAGTGTTCTATAATGTCATAAAAGTTATATATGACCCAGCCCTTTTTAACCCTACATGTTATACTAGTTAAGGAAAAAAAAATATTCATGACACTTGTTAAAGTAAGGGAGAGAGATTAGGCTCAACTCCAAATACAAGAAAAAGTAGGAATTTATAGCCCAGCAGCAAAATTTGTGCTGGGGTTGGGGGTCAGGTGGTGGTTAGTGGATAAAAAATTACTAAGAGGAAATATCAGGGGTGAGAAGAGATTCCCGCTAAACTAATACAATAGGATTTTTGCTGCAGGCCTTCCAAGGTGCTCAGAAATCACCTGGGGCATAGTAGAAGATGAAGAACATAATCAGATATGGAGGGCGGGGAATTCTGCCTAAACCACCTAGCATGATTCTTGCTAAAATTACGAAATGCAAAGTAGGACATATAAGTACAGAAATAAAGGCCTAGTTGAGAAGAGGGTTCAGAAGAGCTTGACCAATGTTTGGTAAAGGAAAGACTAGCATACTTTATTGGGTATTCACCTAGAATGCTACATCATATGTAATCCCACGCTAACTGTGTATGGTAGAAACACCATACTGCATGTGCTCCTCTGCTCCTATGCATCTCTTCCACCTGTGTGTTCCTGAGTCATAGCCTATAAAATCAATCAGAAATCTAGTAAATAAGCTCGTTCTGAGTTTTGTAAACTCTTATAACAAAAGGTGGAATTAAGCGACCACATGCTTTTGCTTTTTCTGTTACACCAGCTGCTTCTCTTTAAGTGGCTATTTACCACATCTACCAGACAGAGATAAAGAATTCTCATGGGTCCCCTCTCCCCCCAAATGCACATGATGTTTTTCAGAGGAATACCACAAAACTTTGGAGAATAAAATAATATAAATTTTATAAACTTATAACAAAATGTTTTAAGAAAACAAAAATGATAGTAACCTTATGATAAAAATGCAAAAGTAAACTACTTAACTATGACAACTACCATAATGACTCCAGCTCCTACCATTTATTGAACAAATACTGTATTTTAAGTGCTCTGGAAGCATTATCTTATTTGATATTTAAGACAGATTTGCAAGAGAGGTATTATTCCCTTTGTATGGTGAGAAAACTGAGCCACACTAAAGATAGGTAACTTGTCCTCGGGCAGGGGTTGGTGAACTACAGCCTGTAGACCTAATAAACCACACGACCTGTTACAGAGACAACAAATTTAAAGGGTTTAAAATACACACACACACACACACACACACACACGCACACACACAATTTGTGTCAGGGATCAAACATGATTTATAAAGCCTAAAATATTTACTATCTGATCCTTTAGAGTAAAAGTTGCCACCCCTATCTTGGACCACAAAGCTTATAAGAAATTGCACTGAGTTTTGAATACAGGTCATTTTGACTTCAAGGTGTAGGTCCTTGATCATTAACTGAAACTTTCTTATCTGTCCTATTATTACATAGGCCCTCTGTGCACACCTCACTTTATTCACTGTCTATGGAGTAAGTTTCTAACATTTAGCAGCCAAAAATATTTGTTAAACTAAACTCTGGTTGAACAGTCAGCGATTTTGCATCACAGTAACTTTCCTGCTAGTCTTATGACATTTCATTCAACTTTTGAAATCTGTGTTATTATTCCCTGTGATGAGTATACCATGTGTGATATCCACATGTTGTCTTCTGCAAAGCCTGCAGAATTTACAATCTTTTGAAGTTCACATTAAAAAGAAAAACTTCTCTGTTTCTCCTGTACTCTTAATACTTCACTTCTGACACCAGATCTGTGGAAGGGTTTCCACATCAACAAATTCTCTGATACCGGCTGAGTATCCCACAATTGAACTCAACTCTGATACTTTCTAAGTGGACATGGCTTCAGATCTCACAGGGTAAAGGCTCAGTCCTACAAAACTGTCCCATTTCAAACACCAATTGCAAGTCTAGGTTGTCACTTGGGCGTCTAATTGGCTATAAATCTAACGTTCCCACAATCCCCTCCTTGGGTTCCACCTTTTGTTATAAGAGTTTACAAAACTCAGAACAAGCGTATTTACTAGATTTCTGATTGATTTTACAGGTTAGGACTCAGGAACACACAGGTGGAAGAGATGCATAGCAAGGTAGTATAGAGGAGGGAAGGCATGCGGTGGCCCCATGTCCTCTCTGGGCGTGACACCCTCCCAGCATCCCCATCTGTTGAGTAGCCGGGATGCTCTCCAAACCTTGTGCTTTGTGGATTTCGATAGAGCTTTATTATGTAAGCCTGATTGATTAAATTGCCGGTCATTGGCAATTTAATTGACCTCCAGTCTTTGAAGCTCGGGCTTGAAATTTCCAAGGTTCTAATCATACTTTGGTTTTCCTGGCAACCAGCCCCCATCATGTGGGTATTTAGAAGCTTTTCAAACACTCACTCTATTAACATAAATTCAGGTTTGGTCAGGTCAAAAAGAGCTTGATGTGAACACCAAGACACCTTACTTGGTTTTTTCACTTAGGAAATTCCAAGGGTTTTAGCAGTCCTGTGACAGGGAAGGGGATAGAAACCAAATAGAAACCACTTATTATAAAATCACAATGTCAAAAATGCCATCACAGATCATGATCGGGGGACTCAAATGTTGGAAAAATTTTCTTTTCAAGTAATAGCTAATAAGCTTTGCCATCAATGTATGTAAAACGTTATTGTTTCAGGAACTGAAAGTATGACCCACCTGGACTTCAGGAGACCATAAGCATGTGCCTCAGGAGGACTGCAAGCAATCAAGATGGTATCTGAGCCACTGTGCTCCCCGATGGGATGCCCACCGCCCAGAACACAGATAAGGACCACCGCCCAGGGCACAGATGAGAGAACGCTGCAGCTTTTATCTGATTAACTTTCTCCGGAATTCCAAACCCCTTACCTACACTTTTCTTCTCCTTATAAAAAGGGTCAGTTTATAATGGAATTTAAGACAGTCTGTTAGGGTACAAACCTGCTCTCTTCTCATGTCGCCGACCATCTGAATGAAGTGCCCATAAAGACTCAATCCCTATCTTGGCTTATTGGGTCTGGTAGGTGACAGGCAGCACAAACATCAGCTTTTCCAGTTTCAATTATTTTGAAGAAGAGTCTTCCTTACACTGAAATAACTTTACTATTCATCTAGTATGCAGGAAAAGCTCTCCCTGAATTTTTGCATCTCTGCTGGGATTTGCTCTGTTTGTTTAATGTAAATGTAATTAGGTTTCCTTGAATTTGTCCCACTGCGCATTGATATCTATTTCTTTCAAAACCTTGATTGTCTATTAGCCTGGTGTATAAAAACCTTCTGGGTGAAATATGCTACCATTTGTAATGAGTTACAGATTACTGAGATGGCATACCTATTGTTTCTTACATGAGAAGACAATCATTTGTATTCTATGTTAATGACCATTTGTATTGAGACTAGCACTTTTTCACCGTTTTCTAAAATGGGTATTTAAAGTAATTAAATTCTGTGAAGTTATTAATCAGAGCTAATGAGTTATATATAGTATTCCTAATGGGCTTGCCAAGAAGTAAAGAGTAGCAGGACCCCATAACATCAGTCATTGGACAACGATGTCCACTGTGAGCCAGATACCTTACCTGTGTAAACTGGAGTGCTCACATCTATCTACTTGATATTGTTAGCTTGCTCCCTTCGTTAAAGAGTGTGCTTTACTACTGAGCTTGCCACTGAGTTATCTTGGAGTTATCTCCTGAGTTATCTCCTTTTATCTGCTTAGAATTCTCCACTGAAACAGAGTTGCGATAACTGAATAACGACAAAAGAAAACAAAAACAAATAGTGCTTTCTGGGTAAGGACTATCATCAAATGTGTGGTGGAGGGAAAATATAGAATATTAAAGAAAATTACCTGATTTTATTTCCTCCTTACTAACACCATCCAAATCTAATTTTTACACACTGGTTGCCTGCTTTCCTACATTCTAGTCACAGAGACTTTTGGTTAGTGGTTTTTGTGTATCTGCTTTAAGAAGAGGAGCAGAACTGCCTTTTTGCTAGTTGACTGAGTATTAACACTGTAAGTTTTCTTTTTGTTCTTTTGTCCACCTAAATACCTAGATTTCCAAATTTGGAGAAGTGATTGATTCTCTCCTCTCCACCTCACTTCTCTCCCTCTCTCTTTTTCTCTCTCTCTCTCATGTCTCTCTCCCTCTTTCTAACCACCTCTATTCTTATCTAAGACTTTAGGATCTTCTATAATAATCATGAGGTTAATCACTGTGAACATGGATTTCGTAAAGGTTATTTGGTTCTCTGTTAGTCATTATTCACTGTATAATATTTTTCAAATATTAGGCCACTTTTTAGCTAAGGTTACATGAAATTTGATGAAGTCTGCATATTGCATTCCCAAATCCTTAAGCAGCCACCTATTGCCATAACATATCCAAAGGAAAACACACAAAGGAATCCATTCATTTTATTTATCACGGCAGAACAGTGTTTCTCAATTTTTTTATTACTCCCCTCAAGAAGCTTTTTCTTTCCCTTTAATGACATCCCCATTACATTTTTTTTTAAACCACAGATATGCCTGACAATGTGAAATGTCACAAACTGTAGAGAATGTTTATGAGCTTATTTGAGCCAAAACTAATGACAATTTCTGGGAAGCAAGATTTCAAATGCTTTGGATAATAACAGTTTTGCATTTTATTTTACACATTTGAAATTAAGGACAATATATAAGGACGATTACATGAATGCAGGAGAGAGCAAGGCAGGGATTGGATTACAGGATTATTAAGACCTTGTTTTCTTGAGGTTGGTAATTCCTTGAGAGGTATTACTTCTGGCATTTCAAAGATGTGTTAACTTAAATGCACAAAAAGGAAGAGGACTTGCTTAAAAACCTATCACTAAAGAAATTATAGGCCAGGGACATGACTACCCTCTGTGATTTGCCCAGTTAGAAATTTATGATTTATTAGAGCATGTTTGTTTTTCCCGTGGTTCCCCATTTTGGTCATATATCAATCTGAAGGATATATGAACGCTCAACCTTCTGATTGGATACTGTGGTCTTACAGTGCTAGGAAGGCTCATTCCTAGGATGTCTGTGTCAAGATTGCCTTCTTAAACCAGTGGACAACTGGGTATGAGATAATACCATAACCATTGGATGTGAGTGGAGCCCAAATTTTCCTAAAAAGGGGAAGGGCAGTTAAATGGAAGATGTCAGATCTTTCAAAAGTTAATTAAAGCAACCATGTGTCCTTGCTGTAAATCCCATTTGATATGGTGTATGTGTGTGTACCTATGTATAATTCTATTTGCTCATATTTTGTTAAACATTTTTGCATCTATATTTGTGACAGATATTGTTCTTTAGTTTTCTTATTTTATACTTTTATCTAGTTTGTAATCAGGATAATGGTAGCTTCATATAATCAATTTTTGGAGGAGATTTTGTTGAATTGTTATTTTTTTCTTTAGGTCTTTGTTAGAATTGTTCAGTAAAACCATCTGGGCCTAAGAATTTATTTCTTGGGAATTTTTTAATTACAAATTTAATTTTTTAATGAGGCTATTAAATTTATCTATTCCATATTGAAGAAGTTGTGATAGTTTATGGTTTTAAAGAACTTATCCATTTAATTTAACCTGTCAAATTTATGTATATAGAATTGTTTATAGAATATATTTAATTTTTTTTATGCCTTCGGGGTCTATAATAATATCCCTTATTTTGTTCTCTCTCTTATTTTTTTTTTCCTATTGGTCTTACTAAAAGTTTAAGCATTATATTGGTCTTTCCAAAAAACAACCTCTTTGTTTATTATCTCTCATCTTTTTTCCAGTTTTATTGATTTTTAATTTTTTTCTTATGTTTTGGATTTATTTCTCTCTTCTTTTTTTCTGTGTACTTGATGTGGAAACTTAGATTATTATTCTCAGGCCCTTATTCTTTGCTAACAAATTTCTTTAATGCTATAATTTTCCCATTTATTACTTTTTTAACTGCATCTCAAAAATTTTTATATATTTTTATTTTTATTTAGTTCATATATATATTTTCTTATTTATCTTGACATTTTATCTTTGACCCATAAATTATCTAGAAGTGTGTTATTTAGTTTGTATGTGGTAATTTTATTTTCATCTTCTGTTACTGAATTAAGTTACTTTTTTGATGCTTTAAGGATATAGTCTTGGGACTACATCTTTTAGTTTGTTTGTTTGTCTTTTTGGCACTTGAAAAGAATGTGCACTCTGTTGTTGGATAGAGTGTTCTATAAATATTTATTAGATTTTAATGATTATTGGTATTGTTATGTTCTTCTACATTCCTTATGATTTTATGCCCAGTTGCTCTATCAATTGTAGAGAGAGGAGTGTTGAAGTCTCCATCTATAGTGGTGGATTTGTCTACTTCTCCTTTTAGTTTAATTTGTTTTTGCTTCAGATACCTTGTAGCATGGTTGTTTGTTGTACACATTTAGTCTTGATGGGCTAACACTTTTGTCATTAGATAATGTCTATTTCTGTCTCTTGTAATTTTCTTTGCTCCAACATTTACTTTACTGATTATTAATAAAATGCTTTCTGATTATTGTTTGTTGTTGATTGTCCATTTCCCATCCTGTGGGTGTTCGGCAGAGAGGGAAACACCCAGGAGGCGTTGCGGCCCCGCAAGCCTGGGGAGAGAAGGAGAGTGCCCCCTCCAAGGAGGACACACCCATTCCCAGGTTTCCAGGGGTTTTATTGAGGCTGGTTACTAAGGGTGCATAGAATTGCTAACAATTGCATCTGTTCCCGGTGTATGGGAGGAGAGGGGTGAGAGAACGGTCCGGTAATGTTCACCAGGACAACCAAAAGGGAGGGACCGCTGGTTCCCCTTCAACGGCTACGTTTGTGCCAAGTTCCGCTTTGGGAACTCTGCTCTTGGTGCGTAGGTACACGTACCAAGGCAGTCAAACTCCCATAGTTGATTACTGATGACTATTGGCATATAATATTTCATCCTTTTACTTTCAACTTGACTTTATATTTATATTTAAAACAAGTTAATTATAGATAACTATTGGTATATTTTGACTATTTACATTTAGTGCACAGTATTTTTCCATGTATAATGTACACCCACGTTTTTGACCACAACTTTCAGGAAAAAAATCTTTTGTTTTAATTTTTTAATTCATTTTTTATTTATATATAAAACTGATTATCATATTCCAGAGTATTATTTTGCATGCAGATATCATTATTGCTTTCTGGGATTACACTTTTAATGCATAAACATAATTAAAATCATTTATATAGATACAGAAGTAGTACTACCCATGTATAATGCACATCCTTATTTTTCCCTCAAAAATTTGGGTAAAAAAGTGTGCATTATCCATGGCAAAATATGGTAAATAATGTTTTATATATATATATTGGTGTATATTATGATATATATAGTCATAAATAATGATTACATATATTGGGACTTAAGCCTGTAATTTTACTTTTTGGTTTTGTCATATCCATACTTTATTTCTGTTTATTTTTCTTAAATTTCTGCATATTATTGAAACATTTTAGTTCTGTTATGATTTATCTATAGTACTTTTTAGTGTATCTATTAAAATACCTTTTATAGTGGTTTCTATAGTTTTTATACTTTATGTAAAGTAACTTGTCACACTCTATTTGTGTTATTTAGCAGTTTGAGTAAAGTACAGAAATCTTACCTCTCTTTACATTCTATTAACCTCCCCTATTTATTATATAAGTGTCTTAAATATTTTCCTACAAATGCTTAGAATCACATTAGACAGGTTACATTTTTTTTTCAACCATCAAACATAACTTAGAGAACTTAAAGGACAAAGAAAGTCCATTATATCCACTCATGTTTTTGATTAGTGTGGTCTTTCTTTTTGACATTCTAAGATACCTTTTTTATCAATGCATTTTTATTTACAGAACTCCTTTAGTTATTTATTTTAGTGTAGATCTGTTGATTATACATTTTTAAAGATTTTCTTAATTTAAGAATGTTTTATTTCTCCTTTCTCAAAGGATGTTTTTGCTGTGGATAAGATTCTGGGTTGACAGATTTTTTTTTGCTTTTTCTCACAGTACTTGAAATATAGCATGCTATGTCCTTCTGGCTCTGTGGTTTCTGTTGAGAAATCCACTATTTATTTGGATTTTTTTTCTTTATATGGGTAAAGTATCATTTTTTTGTTTGTTTGTTTGACTGCTTTCAAGACTTTTTTCTTTGTCCTTAGTTTTTAGAAGTTTAATTGTTATGTGCCTTGGCATGGATTTCTTCAGCTTTTTCCTATTTGGTGTTCATTTAGCTTCTTGAATTTGTATATTTACATAATTTCCCAAGTTTTGGAACTTTTTCAGCCATTATTTTCTCAATTACTTTTTCGACACCACCTGTTTTCTCTTTTCTGTATGGATTAAAAATAAAACAAATATTTTAACTCTTATATAGTCCCACATACTTCTAAGGAACTGTATTTTTTAGCCTATTTTCTCTGTACTATTCAAATTGAGTCATTTCTATTGTTCTGTTTTCCAGTTTACCAATTATTTGCTTTGTTTCCTCCCCTAAATTCTGCTTTTAAGGTTATCTGTGGTCTTTTCACTTAAATTTCTGTGTGTTTCAGTTCTAACATCTCCATTTGTTTCTTTTTTATGTCTTCTCTTGCTTTGCCAGGGCTTTCTACTTTTCATTTGTTTCAAACATATTTGTAATTGCTCACTGAAGCATTTTATTATAGCCACTTTAAAATCTTTATCAGAAAATTTAAAATATCTCTGTCACTTCAATGTTAGCATCTATCAATTGTCATTTTTATTCAGTTTGAGGTTTTGCTGGTTCTTGATTTGAGAAATTATTTCTTCATTGAAATCTGAATACTTTTGTATTGTATTCAGATACTGCAACTTATGCAGACATTTTCTTTTCTAGTTGGCTTTGATACCATCCAGGCAAGAGTAGGAGAGAGGCCCTTTACTAATTCCAAGTGTAGGTAGAAGTCAAACTTCTGTACCTGACATTCTTTGACACCCATGATTAGTATTGCTCATTACTTCTGGTTAGGAGTACATGGTGCTGAGAAAAGGTAAGAGTTCCAGTTCCCTCTGTGGTCCCCACCAATGACCATGTAACATCATAACAGAGATGGCCTTATTATTCCTGGCAGTGGTGAAAACCTTGACTCTCCACCGTGCCTCTTTTGACACCATACTAGAAGTGAGGGTAAAAAGGAGCTTGTTACTATCACGTGGGGGTGAAGTCAGGAATTCTCACATGATCTTCACTTATACCACAGGATTGGAAAGTCTCTTCAAGACTGAGAAGAAGGAAAATCTTGGCTCCCCACTTGCCTCCTCTGATACCGCTCTAACAGAAATATCATCGTGCCTTGTTACAACCTTATGAGGACAAAGACTAGGTTCTCCACTCAACTTTTGCTGGTGAGGGCCATAGTTTTTCTACAGTGTGTGACTGGAGTGGAGTCATGATTGTCTAAAAGTTTTCTGTCTGGATAGGTTGCATTTTCCCTGGTCTTTTGGCTAAAGATAACAGTCTTCTAATGAGACTTTGGTTTTTGTTCCGTCTTGTTTGGTTTTGTTTGGTTTTCCCACATTAACACTTCCATATTGCCATCTTCTTCAACTATGAGACAAAAGAAGGATGTCAGAGAGTTCATCACCATATCATCCTGAACTTCCAAGATTCCTTGTCCTCTCTGCCTTTCAGTACATTCTTATATTTGTTTAATATATAATATGTAACTGACATATGATTTAGTTGTACATAGTGAAGGAATAAGAAAAAGAATATGTCCATTTCACCTGTCTTGCATTTTTATTAGTTATATTTGAAAAATCTATAAGGAAAAGCCAAATGAAACAGTTTAACCTAGGCATCACCTCCTAAGTAAGAAGCAACTGTGGACACATGTAACTAAACTATTTGCCAAAATATCAGGGGAGATAAACAAAAACTGAAATAATACCAAAAATCACTCTCTAGAAGTGTGGTCAAATATATATATTCATTCGCTATCTATTCTTACTTGTAGGGGCAATGGATGAGGTACAGAAACAATAGCTTCCCCTTGAACAAAGAAGTGGAAGTACAGGTTTATTAGTTACAAAGTGGTATGGGTCTTCCCAACAATGGAAAGCATCAGCAAAGTATACAAAAAATGTTCTGTTAAATTTTAGGGACCACTTTCAGTTTCTCTAATGATATAGAAAAAGGGATATGAACCCCTAGATCCTTTAAGACATTCTATGAATATCTTTTTCTGAAATCTATCAAGATAGGTTAAGCTCACCCCAAAGCACATATTTTACTCCACAGAGAGTCCCCCTGTCCAAATTATGACAGCTCAGTTGTCCAATAAAGCTCTGAAGACAGGTTACATAAAGCACACTAGATGAGAGTGAAAGCCTTAATAATAAAGTGCCAAAAATATAAAATGCCTCCAATTTACCAGTATCCTATAAAATTTTAATATGTCAAGTCTTCCATCAACACTTCCATTCAGTTCCCACAGCTAATTTAATTTAAAACAAAATTAACTACTCTCTTTTCTCCCTGTAGATAAATTTAGGAACAGAATATTGACAAAGCATCTCATCTCCTTCATCATTTTCTATACAGACTTAGTCCCACTTAGAAGGATTTCACTCAGATTACACACTGGATGCAAATTATTCTCCTGGGTTGCCCTCTTCGACAACTCACATATATCTTTAAGAACCTCTCCAGTTTTCTAAGCTTCTAGAGTAAAAACAGAAAATATTCCAAGTATCCATCTCTGAAACGTTTCCCTCTATTCTCTAAATCAATTTATTCGCCAAAGACCCAAACTTATAAAATCTAGAAGTACACTGATATTACCAGACTAGAGCAAATAGTGTTATTTGGGGCTAAGATGGTAGACAAAGAAAACATGAGAAAAGAAAAAAACAAGTTTTAGGTGGGGAGGTTTGTTTTTTTTAAATTTTGAATGTGACCAAATGGTAAGTTAATCCAATGTTGATTTAGTTAGAAGTCGATATCTGTAAATTTTACCCTTAATTGGGAGAAATCTTCTATCAAAATTCTAACTTGATACTATGCTTCCAAAATCCTAAGAAGGGTAAACACCACTTAGAACTTTCTCTCCAAGAGAGCATGTCAAACACACCTGCACTTTTTAAAAATCTAGATACTAAAATGCCTTCATTGTCCATCTCTTAAATCTTTGTGGAGATCACCTCTTTCCTTTCAGCATTGGTGCCAAACATTTATGACTTCCATTTCCTTTTAAAGTTGCAATTAACCCTTGTGTTTGTAATAGCTCAATGCTTAATAATGAGCCTTGACTAGAGAGACAACATCTAATCTCTACACATATAGAGTTCTTCATGCCAATCACAGACAATTTTCCAGGCAAATGTTATAATATTAAATGTCTCATAGTCCCTGCTTTATCCCCTCAACTGAGTGTTTTTCCATCTCTAGAAATATCCTAAGGTTTTCTGAGCTCTGTGCTATCATGTTTCTGCCTTAGAGGTCACTTCTTATGCTTTCTACTCTGAAATTCCTTCACTCTGAGATTTCTGCCTCTTGGTAGGTTGTCACTTTATTCTCCTGGTTATTACTTGCAGAAAAACCCTCTCGATAGGTAACTGGATAAAAACTATTGGGGCTACTGGGGATAGCATTCTTGAGGTACTGTTAAAAAGCATTGCATCATGGGCCATGTGCTCCTTTCCCAAACCGGATCTTCCGACAACTTTTAAATTCCTGAGACCATGAAAGTCTCTCTTTCTGTCCCTCATTTCTCTGGGGCCTATTTCCATTTCTTTTTAGTGCCTTCCAATTCCTTTCAAACTACTTCAAATTGATCCCATTCCTTTTTACAACACATAAAGTATTCACAATGCTCAATTTGTTTTCCTCTCTTTTCCTTTCTATTTCTTATAAATCATGTTTGAATCTCAGCATCAAACTCCGTCTCCATCCAACCCTATTTATCTCTGAGTTTCTGATGCCCAAAGGGCAAAGGAAAAATTGTGATAATGTGCCTAATTATAGAGCCTTCTTATATTTTTATTATAATTGTTCTTCAATTTCTTACCCAGAAGTTTCCAAAATTTCTAAAATCCAAATGTTTCCAAATGTTGAAAAGTCTCTGTTATTTCTCTCTTAGTCTTGGATTGCCTCACTTCCACTGAGGTTTATTTCCTAAACAATTCAAGAAGAGAAAACATCTTCTACCCACTCTACTCCCACACTGAAAAGTAAGTGGCCTTATCCCTTTTTATCTTTCTGTTCGGAAATCTACTATAGTTAAAACAGGGTTCTAATTTTCCGGGTGCATGAAAGCTATGAATATGCAGTTCCTTGCCAATCTTTCAGCCTTATATGTAATACAGGGTAAGGAAGATTCATACCAAGAACCCAAATACCCAACACAATGACGCCCTGCTTGCCCTGATGGACGCCCTTCTCAAGGTGCTGATGCAGGGAACAGCTAACCACTTGGCCCTTAATGCTGGCTTGTGAAAATGTGCTGCCCAAACAGCAGTTTGTGGTTTTCTATGAAGTGTCTCCAGGTCACCTAAATGAACCCCTATCTTTTCTAATATTAGGTTTCAATTTTCTCTCTATAGAATATACAATTCAGTAATACAGAAGTTTAAAAGAAAGTCCCACAGGCTTCTCACAATCTACATAGGGCTTTACTTTCCCAAACAAGTTGCAGAACCCGTTACTCAGGTTTTTCTATTGCTCATGAGGGATACCTTTTGATGGGGTTGTACAGTGCTATGTTATCTCCTACTGTCTTAAAAGTTGACTCCGCTACTTTAAGCCAGCTCTTGCTTAGATAAGCTGGTATACTTAGAATGTCAATTCATTTTATAGGCTATTACCGGACCTGATTCCAAAAACAATAGTAGGCTTAACAATACCCTACCTCTTTTCTTCTAGGATGGTACCTTAATATTAAGCCTGTGGATTAGGCCTATATGATATAACTATAATGGCAATTTTATATATAATTTAAAATTTTGTTGTGGTCACATTAAAAAAGTAAAAAGGAATAAATGAAATTATATTTTATGTAACCCAGTATATTCAATATATTTTAGAGAAACTTATTATGGAGATATAAATATGTGCATTAAGTCTTTGAAATCTGGTGTGCATTTTACACGTTAAAGGATCATTTTGGAGTAGCCAACTAAATATGCTTAGTAACCACTATGGTTAGTGGCTATTGTACTGGGCAACATAGCTCTAGATGTTGTCATTGATAGTAAGAAAAGGCAAATCTGAAAGAAACAAAAAAAAAGAAAACCCTTCATAAAGCTCAGAGCACAGGTAGACTGAAGTACCCCCAACTCAGAGTCTTCCTGGAGGGTAGTGGTACCCAAGCAGATGGGGGTTCTTTGCCCACCTTCACCAAATCACCTTTGCAAGTGAGCAATGAGAAGGAAATCACAAGTGAAAGCCCATTGCTTATGTTTGAACTGACTCTACCCCAGCCTTCAGGGCGAAGTGAAGATGGATATGGGAGATGGGACGATGCTACGGATGCCCCTGAAGGCAAAAATTAGTGTAGCAGAAATCGCGTACGTCGAGGATTCAGACATGTTTCCACTTGTTAGCAGGATGCTAATTGTGGACTCAGTGTAATTCCCTTAAATTCCCTTTGCCTTAAACACCTCATGTATAAAATAGAGATGATAATATATAACTGGCTGTGTATGAGGAATACAACTTAGTTAATAATGGAGACGAGTGCTTAATAGATGGTACATGGCCATGAGCCAATATCCTTCATTTTCAATCTAAACATAAGAAACAAGAATAGTAGTTGTGTGTGCATTTGGAGCCATGAGGTTTTAATTGTAGACAGCAACCTTGGCTGTTATTAGCACTTCACCCTCATGCTACTGACAAGGAAACTGTATAAATATGGCCACCTATCTACTGAATTCTTAATTACTCTTTTTGTAAAGAATTTAATCATACAAGCATCCCCTGTTGTCTGAATTCATCAGAGAATAAATCATTTTGGGTAAGAGTATTTCTCATACAGTTGGTAATTTATGTGCTAAATAGATTTGCAGAGCTTTTATTTTATGAAGTATTACTGCAATATGTTTTATGTGATCATGTCTTATTAAATGTATAAAATCTGTTTTATGCACTATAGAAAAAATTTAAAAGTCAAGAAATGGTTACATAACTAAAATTTTGACTCAATGATACAAAAAATCAACGGTGTGCCAGGGATGGCCAATAGGATTTCTGCATCCCTACAACATCAGAGAAGATTTCCACAACTTCCCTTTTGTAAGAAAGAAGCTATATGTAACATTTATAGCCAAATTCATCAGAAGAAAACAAAAAAGAAATTTATAACATGACCAAATTAGTAATGGAGAGTCAATGTTTCTGTACTGTATATATAAGAAAGACTTGGGACTGATTCAGGTAGAACTAAAAATAAATAAATAAACAAATGAATAAATAAATAAATAAATAAATAAAATACTAAAAGCCTCCAAAAATCCGTGAATGTTGAATTGTCTGTTTTCAACTCAATACCATTCCGGTCCCCACTCGAATTCTCTTCTAAATCACTGAGGAAGCATCTAGCGCTACATTTTTCTGAATCTGACTAACTTTGTGGTACCAGGTTAGAGTAACCCTTGTGACGGGAGGCATTCCCAAGAGATTTGGAAGATAGAAGAGAAGGAGACACTATTATTTTCCATAAGCCAGTGGTGTTGAAGGAGGCATTAGAGATCACAGGTGGCCAAATTGTCCTTTAGTCAATGCAATAGTCAGGATGCATTTCCATACTTCCCAATGGTACCTTATTTGGGCCTCTTGATAAACAAATGGAGCAAACTTTGATATTACTTATTTATGTCTCCAGACCCCTAATCTAAGAAATTACAGGTCTTCCAAAGGTATATTACCTCAAACGTCAATATCAAGAAATGTTTTAAAGTTCTTGAAACACAATTTATCCAGTGAAGATATGATAAAATGCCAGTAATCCTGTAAGTCAATAAAAGCTATGCTTAATAAAGAATTTTCCAATACTATAGAATATACATTCTATATATATTTTAGCCACAAAATGTCCTCCTGCTACAGGATGGAATTTTGAGGTAACAGCTTTACGGTTGTTGAAGAAATGAGTCACTCTGCTGATACCCTGATTTGGCATCCAACCTGATGGGTTTGGGTTTTCAGTCTTGCCACTGGGATATAATGTCTAAGGAGGAGATGGGACTTGGAATTATACCTAGTTACTATGGCAGAGAAGGCAGAAGAGGTTCAGCTCAAAGGTAGTTAGAAAAAGTTCATGTGGGGCAACAGTTTGATTTAGGGCAGTAGTTTGACCTAAACATCAGTCAGAGACAAACTGGTCCAATCTGAAGTTGTACATGTGTCCCAAACTGATACAGTGGCAGAGGTTCCAGAACTATGTTAAATTAAAAAGTTGACAAAGGCTTAGATGCCATGGCTAGCAGAACTTTAGCCAAAAAGCACGAGTTCAGAGTAAGAAATCTTTCCTCTGGAAAATAGATTATTAGAGCAAAGCAAGCCTTAGAGAGTCTGGGATATGATGAATTTGTTAAATCATAGATTTTTTTTTAATAGGGACTAAGAAGGGGAGTTCTGTTTTATGTTATTTAAGTGTGGTCTTATGAATAGAATCAAAGTCCAAATTTCTACAGTGAGCCTACAAAGTCAGGGCCAGAATGACTTAGCCTGGGTTACCCACCAGATGAAAATCTAAAATAAGGATATACACTTTAATTGAGCCTACTTCAAGAAAACAGGAATGTAGGACATGGGAGAATTAGGAAAAGGAGAAAAAGCCAACACAAGGTATATTTCTGAAGTACAAGGGCAATAGGAACATTATCCCTTATGGAGCCTTTTGAGAAACATACAGAGAGTGTCTCCGAACTGTTTTTTGCAAGGATGGACTTGGAAAACTATTTTCTACTTTGAATTCATTTCCTATTGTTTTAGAATTGCTTCAGCTACCATGGTCATCAGCTTCAAGATCTCCACATTCCAGGTTTATATGTTTGCTTGACAGTAACTCCCTAGCCAATTTCTGTACACTGGGGGACTGAGCCCAGAAAATGTCAAGAGAAGGTCATTAGAGAGTTGAAACCCATGTGGATTTGTCCACTCAGCTGTGGCTGAATCAGAGGCAGGCTAATAGAACATGAGTCTGCCATGAGAAGAGTTCTATACTACATGGTTTTGAAACATGAAAAATTTAAATACAAAATTCCACAGTGTTGACTTAGGGCTCCTTAAAACCCTGCTGAAAATACTACTGCTAAAATTATGTATAGGGGTAGGAATTGGCATGCAGATAAGGGTTACAGTCTATTCTGAGGGGAGAGGAAAAGGTGGTTCTTGTTAAAATATGAGCCTAAAATAGGCTCCTACTTTAGGGCCTATTGCAATGTCCAAAGCTCCGCAACTGCCCTCATTTTAAGAACTCATAGTTCCTTGTTCCATTTCCCTAGCTAGTCACATTATTGTTCTAGATGGCATCAGAGAATGAATGACATTGAGAACCATTGGCCTGGTACACAAATTACTTCCAGACAGAATTTGTTTTAGAGCTGAATGAAATATTCATACCTGTGTAACCAATTCCACGCATGTGATGGGATGGTAGTGGCAAACAGGGAGAGGTTAAACAGATTAGCTCTACATGTTTCAGTAGTTTGGTACTAGGTTGGTGTTTAGGGAACCACACTGGCAATTTCTTTAGGGTTGAGGAATCCTAAATTTTATTTTAAATCCCAGCTCTCTCACTGATAAAAAAAAATGTATTTGTTAGAAAATCACTTAGTATTTTGCATTCATGTAGAGGAAGCAGGCTTTTGGCACAAACATACCTGAATTTAAATTACTGTGTAAACTGGTTGATTCTTATTTCACTTAGCTATATATAGGTATAATTAGACTATCATTTTTAATCTCTTTTCCAGATTGTTGTAAAGTCAGATTCCATAATACATGTAGAAGTGTTTTGGAATGTACACTATGCAATGAAGTTGGGAGGCATTTTTGTGCGTTATCTCATGTGATGATGTGGGTAGCAATTTGTGTTTGTTGTGTTAAGTTTAACACACATATTGTATGGTTCCGCCTTAATTTGTCTCATTTAATATTATTTATTTATAACATATGATTTGAGAAGCAGAATAGAATATTGAAGAGAGAGCCAGCAAGACTGTTGTCTGGGCAGCCTTTCTATAAGACATGTTGAAATGAGTCCAAGGAACTAAAATATCACTGGAAACATGATCAGTAAGAAAAAACAAAACCCAAAACAAACACCTTTGTGGTTGAACATTGTATGTGTTTGGAAGAAACACTTGATGAGAGTGTAGGTGGGAAATTCTGGAGCAATATAATGTATCATTTTATATACTTCGTTTTAACTCTTCTTTCCTTAACTAAGTATCATTAAGACCTTTCAGAGATTTAAATTGTTCCCATATTTTAAATAATAATATGTTTCTAAAATTGTCAGAATATGGCCATGGGGCTGTTCCAAAGTCGGTTCTTTCTTTGGTACTGCCCCCAACCGAAGCTTGTAATTATTCTTCCTCTGGCATCATCGGGCTATTCCAAGTTCTTTCTGGTATTCTCCTACCGAAGGACGTGGAGTCAGCTGCTCTCCATGGAGAGGAGTATGTCAGGCACCAGTATTGGGACCCAGGAAGGACACCAGAGGTCCTGATGAGCAAATGGCAAGCTGATGCTCTTGCTATTACTGTTAGGAGTGTAATATTATTTTCTATGTTCTATAATTTTTATGTTTCTAATTTAAATAATCAAGCTACTGTGCCCTGCCTCTCTTATAGTATGAAATTCAGGTAACCATTAAAATGCTCTAGTACCCTGACAAATAAATCTAGAGATAAATGTTAATTTTTGCCAATTGAGAACATAAAATCAGGCTTTAGTAATGGTTTATTTAGTAATCTTCACAACTAAAAATTGAGTTCTCCTTCTGTGATATGACTAAGGTTTCAATTAAGATGAAAATTATTTCAGTGTAGTAACATAATTATGTGAGAGGAAATGATATAATGGAGGTGGAAAGGGTTCTTTTTTTTTTTTTTACTTAGAAAGGTAATTTAAAGACATACACAACCTAAAATCAGCAAAGATAAGGAAATTAGACATAAATGATTGAACTAATTGCCAACATCCTAATTAAAAACCAGCTTCGTTTACAATTGTAATGTACTTTGTTGACCTCAAATATAAAATAACACCCAAAAAAGGATAACAGCTGAAAGAGCACCTGCATATATTTCAAAAAATTCCTTGTTTTGAATAATTAAGAAGAAATTCAAAAGATATTTCAGAGTTGATGAGAATTGTTTGTTTAAATGCTATTTAATTTGGAGGCAACACCTTACAGAGCTTTTTTAAAAGTTCTTTTTGCTCATCTTTTATTAATAAGAAGATTTGCATGAAAATAGGATCTTTGCTGCTTAAGGCTTTTGTTTTATTCTAATGACCTGATAAAAATAAAAGCTATAATATGTATAAGCACTATCTGATTCACCACATGAAGCAGTGCTGTTTAAAAATAGGACAAGAGGAAACAAAATTACCTTTTTTATTTCAATCAGAGCACCTGATTTCAACTTTCCTGGAAAACTAATCTGATAAATACCCTTGTGCTCAGTATAACGTCTTGTGTGTCCGGGCTAAAGCCGCATGTTTCCCCAGCAGTGGGATACCTGCCACTGATTATTTCAGTTAAATTATTGACTGAGGTTTTTCAGTGAGAAAGAAAGATAAAATCAACAGAAATTATGATAAAAATAAAGTGCAATTTATTTTTGTTTAAAATAAGTCAATATACAAATAAGACCACTAATTTGTCTTCTATTTCATTGTGCTTTGACAAGGCAGCTTTGAAATACACCACAGTCTGTGTGCATTTTTTATTATCTTGAGATATCGTTAATTTTCTTATTTTATATTTTTTCTGAGTTTGACTTGAACATATGCTAGGTATAGTAATAGGCCTGAACTTACTTAGTTTGGAGGGAATACCACCTCTAAGATAAAATACTATAAGTATATAAATAAAATGTTGGGTGCCTAAGTGGTAATTCATTTGAAACAAGGAAAAAGAAATATAACAAATATGTAAAAATGTGACCAACCTCATAAAATTCACTGGATCCAGGGAAAAAAATCATTTTATCTTTGTAATATTTGTTATTATACTTTTGGTTTCTTAGTTTATAACCATCTACCCTTTCATATGACAGTAATTTTACAAGAGAACATATATTAATCTTTCCTCTCACATGACTGATCAAAATCTGATATGCTAATGTAATATAAATTTTTAGAATTGTCAAA
Organism: Mormoops blainvillei; assembly: GCA_004026545.1. Classification (NCBI taxonomy): domain Eukaryota; kingdom Metazoa; phylum Chordata; class Mammalia; order Chiroptera; family Mormoopidae; genus Mormoops; species Mormoops blainvillei. The sequence goes on along the minus strand of PVJD01006178.1, from coordinate 31,888 downwards.
TTTAGAAAAACCTCTGTCATTTTTTTTTAAACATGTGAGCTATAAACTTTCAAGACATGTCAAGTTTTCTTGGTCAGTGACTAAACTGAAATATTCAGTCCTCTTTGAATTGACTATTCTCATTACTAGTTTTTTATTGCTGTCTTGATGTCATAGGTTGGACAAGAGTTGGTCCTGAGGGCGGTTTGAGTATTTCTGGAAACCATTTCTGTATAAATACAGGGAGTGATAACTGTATATGCAAACCATTTAAAATTGTTTTTATCTTGACTGGTGTGGCTCAGTTGGTTGGGCCTCATCCCAACCAAAGTGAAAGGTCACCAGTTTAATTCCAGTCAGGGCACATGCCTAGGTTGCAGGTTTGGTCCCCAGTCAAGGCACCTAAGAGAGGCCTTGATGTTTCTCTCTCACATTAAAGTTTCTCTCCCTCTCTTTCTCCCTCCCTTCCCCTCTCTGTAAAAATAAATAACAAATTAAATTGTTCTAATAAATCAATAGTAAACTTCCCCATTAGATATGTACCCCACATCAACTTTCTATTAGCCCCCACATCTAGTTCTTATTAGCCAGATCCCCAAACTACCTTGAGCCATTCAGTATTATATGACAGGAGAGACCATGTTATGTAAGAAAAGTCAGAGTGGAAAGAGACAATGATCTTAGTAAATGACAGTTCAAATACCTTATTTTGAAAGGATCATGTGAACAGATTTAGGCTACTAAGTGAGGACCCTGGAAGGAGCCTGTGTAAGTGAGGGAACTTGAGGCTTAAGTTTCACTAACTTCAGGGTAAATAATTTTTTTGCCTCTAGTTGAGAAGTTTGAGGACTATAGAGATTATACAAGTAAAATGATACTTTGACTCAAATGTGGGGCTAGTAAATTGCCTTAAATGCAACCTTATACATAAACACTCAAAAATATGAAAAACTAAGACTATCAGACTATCTAGTGTTACCAGACCTCTGACAGCTTGAATTTTCAGTTTGTCTGTGTAAACTGAGCAGAAAAGTATTCCCATCCATCTGCTGTGTGTGTGTGTGTGTGTGTGTGTGTGTGTGTGTGTGTGTGTGAAAAGAGAAGGATAATGAGAACTCAAAGATCTGAAGGGAGACTGAAAGATAAGATTTGGAGATAGGCAAGAACCATGAGAGCTTCTGAGATGTCGTTGCTATCTTGGTTGACATGAATGAATTCCATCCTTAGTAGAGCTTTTAACTGGCCATATGAAGAGTAACGACCTCCACTGTGAGAAGTGAAACTCTGCCTTCCACCCAAACCATGCAAACTTGGTGATTATCCAGAATTAGAAATTGTGGGGTAGACATGAGCATCTCTCATAATGATAAATGTCTTTTTTTTAACCTAGTATTTTTTAAATTGAATTTATTGGGGTGACATTGGTTAACAAATGTCTATTGGAGTCACTGCATCTACTGGGTGAAGAACAGTAGCCAGCTGAGGGGTGACCTCCAGATAAGCACACAGAGCAGAAAGTGGAGGTGGAGAAAAATTCATTAGTAGTATTCATGGGGCTCCACGGGGACTTGTATACCAATATCCTTGTGCTGGCTCACCTTCTAAACTGCTTCTATTATTTTTTCCCTACGAAAAGAGAGTAACTGAAAATACAAAACTCACCTCCCTACTTTTTAAAATAGAGATTGTCTAATGCTTTCACTATTTAGGTAATTCTTTTGGAGTTCGATTTATTACTGAATGCAGGATGTTGATTTGGTCCCGGTTTTAGATCCAGGGTCAAGCGGTGTGTGCTCTAAAAAGTCCCTTGTTGACTAGCACCAAATCACATTCACCCTAAGACTATATGGTTTATCTGTCAGCTCATGTTCTTCCTGATACCAGGTTACAGTCACACAGAAAAAACAATTTTTACTTTGTATAAGTTAGAGCTGGTAGGCTCTAGGAAGAGACTACCTGAGTCTGTGAAGGGGTGAGCAGTTTACTCATCTCAAGCTCTCATAAGTAACACCAACATTTTGGTTTTCTGCAAAGCCCGATTTTCAACTCTGAATTGGAAAGTGTAGGGATGGGTGACTGATCAAGTATCCTCTTCAATACTCACTTTCCTACATGCAATAAAGCTTAATTATTGCAAATGGGTTAAGTGTGTAGAAACCATTTTCAATAAGGCAAAGTAGTACGAATAAATTCTTTTCAGATATTTCACATTTTTCATTTGTTAATTAAACTCTTAGGACTTACAAAAATTCATAGAAAACAATGTAACACATTACATTATTTCATCAAATAAGATTTTGTGCAATTTTGTTTTTAGTTCTTCTGCTGAAAGATGAAAATTGATAATAGACCAAAGGAAATTGTTATTACCCAAAATGAGTGTGAAATCCAATGCCCTTGTGATGTGGAAAAACACTGACTATCTCTGAGGTACTTGATAAAATAGATTTTAAAAACTGCTTACTATTTACATGACGCGATGTCTTCCTTAGAATTATTCTGAGAGGCTCTCACACCATTCATTTTAGGCAGGAACCCCCTACCTACTTCGTTAAAAGCAGAGCTTTTCTCTGCAGCAATCTTAAAAGCATAGACTCATTCGTAAAGCATAGGAATAATAAAAGAGAATTAAAATGCTGCCATGGCTGGTGTAGCTCAGTGGATTGAGCATGGGCCTGTGAACCAGAAGATCGCCAGTTCAATTCCCCAGTCAGGGCACATGCCTGGGTTGGGGGCCAGGTCCCCAGTGGGGGGAGCGCAAGAGGGAAGCAGACATTGATATTCCTTTCCCTCTTTTTCTCCCTCCCTTCCCCTCTGTCTAAAAATAAAATAAATAAAATCTTTTAAAAAATGCTGATTCACAAGCACACGCACAACGCCCCCCCCTAAATCCATATTCACTGCACTTCTCATTATCCACTTCACCAGGCTAGAACTATTTAGTAATTACACTACTCCTACAACTCCTTTGATAGGGCAAACTGACAAATAGGAGTGGCCGCTACTACAGAACTCCTCTTTGAAATGTTCAGTAAAGAAAATGATACTGATATAATAAAAAGAGGGAGGAAAACTGCTGTTATATAAAACCACTCCCTCGATGTAGGTGATTTAAAAATACATTGATTAAAATGTGTCATGCTGTCTTTTTGTTTATAACTGATAAAGGGATTAATGGGATAGTTCAATGACAGTAAAATATTTCAAAAAGAGAAGGTCAAATGTATTGAAAATGATAACAATCAGAGCTGGTTCAAAATAATATCTGATTAACAGTCATTAATAAAACTTTTAATTGAAACAGTCCACAAACTCAAATACGAAGGGATTTTTGTTTTACGTTGTTTGCTTTTTTATCTAATATTTCAAATATCCATTTTTAAGGGATGGCAAAGACTTAATTTCGGTCCGTCTGGCTCCTGCCTCCCCCTTACCATTAGGTTAAATCCCCACAGGGCTACATATGATGCTATAAATTAAGTTGCTGGGCTAAGGCCAAGTTATTGGGGGGGGGCGGGGTCAAGTCATATGATTATTGATGTCACATTCTATTTTTGGCATCTGTTGATAAAGCCAAATCTCCTAATATTTTGTTTGGATTCACACCAGCCAATCATGGAGTTCCCCTTATATTCTGCTCTTCATTACACTTTAGGGACGATGACTATGAATTCTGTGTCACTGTTACATACACAAAATTTACTGTGCTGCTCTTATCCTATGCATTCAATGTTAAAGGAAACTTGTTAGGCTCCCTTACACCCTCTCTTCTATAAATATAATATTTGAGGAAATTGTTTCTTTTTAGGAGCCTTTATTCCTTTATTAACTATTGAATAAATTGTGCCTCCTTCCAATTTAATATGCTGAAGCCCTAAGTCCCAGTGGGACTGCATTTGGAGATAGAGACTTTGGTTGGTGATTTGGTTTAGATGAGGTCATGAGGGTAAGAACCTAAAGATTAGGTTTATTGCTGTTATAAGGGTGGGCACCAAAGAGCTTGTCCCCTCTCCACAAAGTGAGAATACAGTGAGAGATGTCCATATGCCAGCAAGAAAGAAAGCTCTTACCAGAAACCAGCCATCCTGGCAGACTGATCTTGGATTTCTAGTGTCTACACTGTGAGAAATAAATATCTTTCTCTAAGCCTCTCAGTCTGCCGTATTTTGCTACAGCAGCTCATACTAACTAAGACGCTGCTTAGCAGTCAACCTGAAATAGATGCCCAGATTCCCTCTGTGTTCTATTTTTATAAACTTACCCTTGTCACCTCCATGGGGCTTGACCAAGGAAGCAAGGTTAAGGGACCCCTTTGAAGGATGCGGATTTCTCCTCCCATCTCTGATGTTGCCTCTCTCTATAGCCTGGGGCATCACTTTATGTTTTAGAGGTGATCAACCACAGAGGCACTTACATTCTATAGGCATTTGGTGACTGCAGCTGCACAGATCCCAGTGCGTTGGTTTGGACTTGTACTCAGCAGCAGAAGGCAATAGCAAAGCATTGCAGCATTTTCTTTTCTTATTCTATTTTGTTTTTTGTTTTACCTTGAAAATTATATGAGGGACAGTCCCATATGAAACATGAGATAGTGCTGAAACATGAGACCCTCAGGTCCCCCAACATAAACCAAGGTGCACTGGATATGGTACAGCAAGAAATGGAGTATCTCAATATTAACAATGAAAACACTGAAATTGTTGAAGAGTTTGCTTACCTAGGCTCAGTCATCAATTCAAATGTAGACTACAGCCAAAAAATGAAGACAAGACTGAGACTCTAAAGGGCAGCCATGGAAAAATTAGGAAAGGTCACCAAGACCAAAGATGCGTTATTAGAGACCACGACTATGATTACCCACACCCTCACATTCCCAATATTATATGTGGATGCAAAGTTGGACACTGAAGAAGACTAATAGGGGAAGAAATGATTCATTTAAGATACGGTGTTAAAGGAGACTTCTATGAATACCCTGGACTTCCAGAAAGATAAACAAACGGACCCTAAAGTAAATGAAGCCTGAAACATCACTGGAGGCAAAAAATGATAAAACTGAAGCTGTCCTACTTCAGGCACATCATGAGAAAGCAGGGCTCTTTGGGAAAGACAACAATGGTAGGAAAAATAGAAGGCGGCAATGAAAGAAGAAAACCGAATGTTGCCTGGACTAACTCAGGGCTGACTGAGTGGCATGTGACTCGCACACGCAGAATCAATGACGGCATGTTTGCTCTCCTTCATCCCAAGTGTAGTCTACTGTGAGTTCTTTCCGCTTAATTCTATATCTAGGGCCTAAAACTCAAAAAGCAGAAAGATACTGTTTCTCTTCACTGATTTCTTTTTTCATATTTTTACTGAGATATCACCCACTTCCTGTGTGACAGGGAACTGGAAATAGATATAGATAGAGAGATAGAAAAATAGCCATAGCTATAATATCGATTTAGTAAAGGTGTTGGTATAGAGAGATGCTTATGTTTGCGTGTGACTTCTCATTTAAATCTATATCAATCTCTAAATGTGTTTTATTATCTTAATTTTATTGATAAAGAAAGTTTGAAGTGGAATCTCTATAAATTTAAAGTATGATTGAACATGAATTTCTGGGTTAAAAAAAAAAACTTCACATTTATCTAATTATAAACCCCAAGTTTCTAAATTCTAACTGTATAGTTCCACAGTTATTTTGATATAGGGTGTGGGAGTGTTAGAATAATATATATTATCTTACAGATAGAATAATGTATATATTACATTAATGTTTTCATGCAATGAATTTAAGATATGAAGGATGACATCTATCATTTATGAATGCTTGACCTGGAATCTAATGAATTCCAGTAAAATTCCAAATAATTCTTCAAATTAACTGGGAAAGAAATATCAACAGCTTCTCAGATGGGAACCAGGGTGTCTTTTGGTTGCCTGGGCTAGCGGTGTAAAATATAGGTGCCCACAATGACATTTTGCAAGTCTGCACAGACTTCGTGACCACTTCTAAAAAATTATCGATTAGTGTTTAAATATTGCCTTCACTCCATTGTCTTGGATTTCTTATTCTAATTGACAAAAACGGTTTGCTTCATCCTTTAAATAACAAAATACAGACTATTAGCAACTGGTTTTGCATGCTGCCTCTATATTATAGCAGTGAGCACAGCCACATAGTCTCAACAATAATGTTACGGTCATAGATAATTTAAGATGGAAGAAAACAATTTTTAATGAACTACTGGAAAAGAAATTAAGAAGATAATCTTACTTGCAATTGCATCACCAAAGATGAATAGTGTCTGAGGATCTAATGTATAACATGTTGACTGTACTTGATCACACTGTCTTATAAAATTAAAATTTGCTATTAGTGAAATAAAAGACAAATGTGCCAAAGTGTAACAGAATAGAAAATGTAGAAATAGACCTCACAAGTAAAGTAAAAAGATCTTTGACAAAAGACAAAGGTAATTCAATGAAGAAATTACTGTCTTTTCAAGAAATAGTGCTGGAACAACCAGACAATTCACTTGCAAAAAATGAATCTAGACACTGGTTCTGCACTTTCACAAAACTAACTCAAAAGAGATCATAGGTTAAATGCAACGCTATGAAACTTCTATAGGTGACATAAGAGAAAATCAAGATAATCTTGGGTTTGTCAATCGTTATCAAAAGCAGGATCTATCAAAGAAAAAAACTGATGTTAAACTTGATTAATATTAAAAAACGTCTGCTCTGTGAAAGACAATAGCAAGAGAATGAAAAGATGAGCCACAGACTGGGAATAAATATTTTCAAAACACATATCTGATAAAGAATTTCTATCCAAAACAAAGAACTCAAATATTAACAGTAAGAAAACAAACAATCCAATTAAGAAATGGGTGTAAGGCCTGAACAGACAGCTCACCAAAGAAAACACACAGATGGCAAATTAAGCACTTGAAAATGTGTTCAACTTCATTTGTCATTAAAGAATTTCAAACTAAAACAGTGAGATATCATTATACACATATTAGAAGGTCTAACATGCCAAACATTGACAATACCAAAAGCTGACAAAAATGTAGGAGCAACAGAAACTTTAATTCATTGCCTGTGGGAATGCAAAATGGTACGACCACTTGGGAAGACAGTTTAGCAATTTCTGACAAAGCTAAACAGTCTTAACATAAAATCTAGCAATTGCAATCTCCTTGTCCACACAAAAACTTGCATATGAGGTTATAGGATCTTTTTATTCATAATTGCCAAAAATTAGAGAAAACAAGACATCATTTAATAGGTAAATGGACAAATACACCACAATGCATCCACACAATGGAATATTATTCCATGATTGAAAACTACAATGAACTAACAAGCCACAAAAGACATTGAGGAACCTTAAATGTGTACTTCTATGTAAGAAAAAAAACAGTGTGGAAATGCTACACACAATATGATTTCCATTATATGACATTCTGGAAAAGGCAAATCTATAGAGACAATAAAAAAAAACAGTGTTTGCCAGGAGAGAGAGGGAAGGAGGATGGAAGATAAATAGGGAGAAAGCAGGGGATTTTTAGGACAGTTAAATTATTCTGTATGATAATGTAATATTAGGTTCATGATATTATGCATTTGTCAAAACCTATAAAAAGGTACAATATAAAAACTGAGCCCTATAATGTAAACTATGGAATTCAGTTAATAATAATATGTTAATATTGATTAAGAAATTATAACAAATGTATAATACTAAAGCAAAATGTTAATAATTGCAAGGAAAAAGAACTCTGTACTACATGCTACATATTTGTCCACCTAAAACTACTCTAAAATTAAATATTAATGATAAAAAGAACTATCAGGAAAACAAAGGAAAAAACTTTACAGCTAAGAAAGAAGTAAATCTATAATTACCAAATTGTTTTCTAATTCACCTTAATCTTTATTCATTAATAGGCAAATTCACAGACATTGCTGTTATTAAAAAATAAATTTTTATGCATTCAGCTTAAAAAGACACATAAATAACAATAAAGTGAAACAAAGCAGGATAAATATGTTTATATATGTAGATTTTGTTAATGTAGAGGAAAGCAAAATTAGCGAAACAGAAGTGAATAAATTTAATTCATAATAAATCTAAGTACTTTATCTTCCAAAAATTGAATTAAAAAGAGATCCACTAGACTGTCTAACCAAGTATAAATGATGAGAATGATAAATACAAAGTAGAAATTATAAAATATGATTAAACCACAGATATGAATATTAGAAAATTATGAGATGTGTTATGTGAAACATAACATCAAATTTTAAAATCATTTTTTGTTCTTGCCAAAATAAAAATTGAAGTCTCTTAAGGTGACTTTAATCCGTTATTATTTTAGAATAAAGCAATGAGGTAAAAATTTCAAGGCACCAAGGAGTGTACAAAATATTCAAAGGTTATTTTGTTATTTCTATATATTTTATCAAAAGCAATTGTTCCAATTATTATTGTTGAATAACAAATTACCCCCAAACTTAGTCACTTGAATTAACCATTTTATTTTAATTGAGATTTTGGAGTCACATCAGGAATTTGAGGAGGGCTTGGTTCATCAGTCGGCATCTGCAAACTGGATGGTTGCTATTCAGGTTTCAATTACTGAAAATTCCAGGAACTGGAAATTCAAGATGGCTGCCTCACAGAGCTGACAGGTGATATGGGCTACAGGCTGAAAGATCAACTGGGGATCCCACCAGAGCCCCAGCCATCTCAAACATGGAGGTCTAAGGGTAGCTTCATCTCTAACATGGCAGCTTACTCCCATGATAGCATGCCCAGGGAACCACTGGGAAGATCCACATTTCCTGAACCAGCCTCTGAAGTAGTGCAACACCACTTATGCCGCATCTTTTTCTTTATGTGCCTAGTCACTAAGCTTAACTCTGATTCCAGGAGAGGAGGAGCAGACAGCTGCAATGATATTACACAATATTCAGATACATCCTCTGAAGACTAAGCCTCAGCATGTGAAATTAGTCATTTTTAATTATTTTTTTAATATTCTGAGCAGATAGAAATCCTCAAAATATATTTTTTGGGTAGTGGAATTTGGATTCATAGAATTTTTGCCTGCAAGTCGGCCTCTCTTTCTCAAAATAGGAGAGTTCTGGACACTTATATCCTCTCCTGAGGAATAAACTGGGCCATGTCAACGTCATTCACAACACCTTTTGACCTCTGTTTAGGCAGATTTGATGGTCAGGCTATCAGATTTATTAACAATAACAACAGAAGGCTGGCACAATTTTTGGACAAAAGAAATATACAATAACTCTGCTTGTATTGTGAGTTTTTTTGCAATAATGTGAAGTGCATCTTTCTGAAAAATATGAACAGAGAACTTGGTGAGATTTATTTGAAAAACAAAAATTAGCAGCCTCGATTTGTTTTATATATTTATCTTTTGCAAGAGAGAGAGATTATGATTGCATGTTTTAAAAGACTTTGAGACATATTAAACCCAAAGGATTTAGACAAAGATCAGAAAATGCACTAAAAAATTTTATTAAGGGAAATGAATTACTGTTAACTAAAATAAAGTTAAAATATCACACACAGATAAAAATATGAACAATAAAAAAAGGTATTGGAAAAGTATTCCTGAAAAGATGATTACAAAGAGAATTTTGCAAATTATTCCTTTTAACCATGAGGAACATATACTAACATATTATACTCTACAGTTATAAAAGGTAAAAATTCCTAATTTGATCAATAAGATAACCCAGATATGGAAGCTGAAGAAAAGATATTGAAAAGAAAGCATAAAAAGCCATCACCTTGCATGGTAGTGATTCTTACTTCAGTACATATTCTAAGAAATAAATTACTTTGTTGCAGTGCCTCAGCTTTTGACAGATATTTCTCAATTGTTGATCTGTATTTTGAATTAATGTTTCTCTGATATCTAAAAATGACTATTTCTCTTTTTGTTTTAAATCTCTGCTGATTTGGTAAGGTGAAAAGGCTTATTTTTGCATCAATTTTTATTTTTTAGTAGTGAATTGAAAAATTTTTATTGGTCATGAATATTTAATATTTTGTCATTACTTACACATGTACAATTTTATTTTTTAATGATATATGGATTTTTCTTTCAGTGATGAAAGCTCTACAAATGATTAAAATGAAGTCAATTCAATGTCATGTGCATTGCAAATAATTTTCTCACTTTTTTTAACATTTAACTCTGAGGTTTATTTTTAATATAGATCTTTTTATTTTTATAATAATTTTAATAAATGTTAGCTTGGCTTTAAGCTTATGTTTAAAAAGAATGCAATTGATTGATAGCAAATATCATCTGTTTTCCAATAAATATTAACGTTTGTCTGTTGTCATGTCAACACATTTAATTTATACACCTCAATTTGGTATATTGTGTGAGGTAAAATTACATTTTATTATTTTTACCAATAACAATAATGTATTTCTTTTCTTACTGATTTGAAATTTTACCTTTATTAAATGATTATTTGAGTTTGTTTCTGGATTCATTATTCTGCTCTATTTAGTTAACAGTTTGTTCTTTGCCTAGAAAACAATCACACATTATATTATACTGTCTAATAAAATAAATACCATTCTTATAAAATGTTCCAGACTGACTATATTTATTTTTCTTACTGATCATTAGTCTCATCTTCTTAGGTTGCATTTTTGTATGTACACATATTTTACGTATACTATAATTTTAAATTTGTAAAGTAATAATTGAAATTGTCACAGCGTGATATTTTGTTTATGAACATGATACCTCTCCATTTATTCTTGTCCTTACTCATTTCTCTCAAAAAAGGCTTTACTTTTCTTAATGTAAGTGCTTACTCATTTCTCATTTTATTTGTTCCTAGATGATTTGTGGTTTTGTTCACTTTGTGAGTGAGGTCATTGTTTTTATTTATTTATTTATTTATTTATTTATTTATTTGCCTTTTGAGAAATGTTAGCTGGTAATCAAAATATCTATTGCTTTTAATATATTTTCTTTGTTAAAAGTATAGTTTATTGATTTTGACATTATAGTTTTCCCATTATTTTCTCCCCTTTATCTTCCTCTGCCCTGTACCTCTCTCCCTCCAGCATTCTCCTACCCCCTGCCATCCTTAGTTCATGTCCATGGGTCGTACATATAAGTTCTTTGGCTTCCCCATTTCCTATACTATTCTTAACCTACCCCTGTCTATTTTGTGCCTACCAATTATGCTTCTTATTCCCCGTACCATTTCCCCCATTCTCTCCCCTCCCCCTCCTCACTGATAACCCTCCATGTGATCTCTATTTCTGTGATTCTGTTCCTGTTCTAGTTGTTTGCTTAGTTTCGGTTTTTATTTTTATTTTTTTAGGTTCAGTTATTGATAGTTGTGAGTTTGTTATTTTACTGTTCATAGTTTTGATATTCTTCTTTTTCTTAGGTAAGTCCCTTTATCATTTCATATAAAAAGGGCTTGGTGTTGATGAACATCTTTAACTTTACCTTATCTGAGAAGCACTTTATCTGCCCTTCCATTCTAAATGATAGCTTTGCTGGATAGAGTAATCTTGGAGGTAGGTCCTTGCCTTTCATGACTTCGAATACTTCTTTCCGGCCCCTTCTTGCCTGTAAGGTTTCTTTTGAGAAATCAGCTGGTAGCCTTGTAGGAACTCCTTTGTAGAAAACTCTCTCCTTTTCTCTTGTTGTTTTTAAGATTCCTTACTTTTAATCTTGGGTAATGTAATTATGATGTGCCTTGGTGTATTTCTTCTTAGATCCATCTTCTTTGGGACTCTCTAAGTGTTCTGGACTTGCATGTCTAGTTCCTTCACCAGACTGGGGAAGTTTTCTTCATTATTTGTTCAAATAAGTTTTTAATTTCTTGCCCTTCCTTTTCTCCTTCTGGCACTCCTATGATTCGGATGTTGGAACATTTAAAGTTGTCCCAGAGGTTCCTCAGCCTCTCTTCATTTTTTTTTTTTTTGAATTCTTGTTTCCTGATACTGTTCCTGTTGGATTTTATTTCTTCCTTTTGTTCCAAATCATTGATCTGAGTCCCAGTTTCCTTCCCTTCACTGTTGGTTTCCTGGATATTTTCCTTCATTTCACTTTCCATGGCTTTCATTTCTTCCTCTACTTTGCGTCCATAGTATACCATTTCTGTGCGCAGCCTGATCACCCCTGTTTTGAACTCTGCATCTGACAGATTGGCTATCACCTCATCACTTAGTTCTTTTTCTGGAGTTTTGACCTGTTCTTTCATTTGGGCCACATTTCTTTGTCTTGTCACAGAGGTTACATTGTTAGGGCTGGAGCCTTGGGTATTCGCAATGGTGGGGCAAACCCACTTCGCTGAGCTGTGGCCTTGAGATTCGTCTATTTCTTAGGCTGTCAAGTCCTAAAGAATTTTTCATTGATCTTACAAGTTTTCCAGTTAGACAGTATATTATTGAGGTTTAATCAGAGAAGCAGAAATGTTAGAAAATATGTACACATATATTTGACCTTACCTAGTTGTGGAAACTGGTTAAGCTGTCTCTGTAAGAGTGTAGTCCGTGGGTGTGATGCTGGAATTTGAAGTCTGCAAGCAGGATGTAAAGTGCTGAACCTCACAAAGGAGATGGAGACTGTGAAGACAGACCAAGAGCCTTTGGTCAGTTCCTTTTGTCTCTGACTGATATGGATGCCCTGCAAAAGCCAACTCTTCATTGCTATTTCTGGCCCAGGTCAGAGCAGTAATGGGGTGTTCAGGAGAAGGTAGAGAAGTTGAAGCCCTGCTACAGTTTGAACATACAGTTTGAATGTTTGTATGTCCTCCCCATACCCTGCAATTTCAAACAGTGAAATTGTAACACCCAGTGTGATGGTCTTAGGAAGTGTAGCCTTTGGAAGATTTTTAGAGCATAATAGCAGAGTCTTCATGAATGACATTAACGCTGTTATAGGAGAGACCCAAGAGAGCTCCCTTGCTCCCTCCACCATGTGAGGGTACAACAAGTCTGTGACTGGAAGAGGGACCTCACTCTATGGTGCTGGCATTCTGAGCTCAGACTTTCAACCTCCAGAACTCTGAGAAATAACATTCTGTTGTTTATAAGCCACCTGGTCTGTGGTATTTTTGTTGTATCAGCTTAAAAAGACCAAGACAAGGGCCCAATGAAATGAATTAACAGACAAACAGCAACACGTTTGGCCTGCAAAATGGCTCCTGCTTTATTTCTGCCCTCTAATTGTGTCATTGAAACCTCTTTTGTTAATCTTTCTAACTGGAAACCCACAGGCAAGGAATTCTGGGAAATAAAATTCAGCCCAGCCAAGTTGACACATTAAAATGCCATAGCGGACAGTCACATGAACTGTAAATGATGTCATCACTGTTCCTTTTTTCTATCAATATTTTCTTTCTCTTTTTCCTTTTTTTAACTTTAATTAAAAATTTAAAGAACAAATTTATTACTAAATAAAATTACTGGCAGAAAAGTATACTGCCACTCCTTTTTTATTAGAAATCACACCAAAATCTCAATTACAATTACATTTTCTAGAGGAATCTCAGTTCATTCATTGAGCAAATGTTTATGAAAAACTTTCTTCTTTCTTTTTTCTCTCCTTCTGTCACTTTCTTTCATATTTCAGGAAAATTAGGTATTACAAACACAGAATATTAAATCTTTCTCCGTGGAGTTTACAGTTCATTTTTGGTAACAAAATACAAGCAAATGTAATTATAATATATAAAAATAGGAACTTGTTTTAGTCAGGTCAGGAAGCTATATAACAAAATACCATAATTGGATAACTTAAAAAGACATTTATTTCCTCACACTTCTGGAGGCTGGAAGTCCGAGATCAGGGCACTGGAAGATTCAGCATCTCGTGAGGACCTGCTCCCTTGGTTCATAGACAGCATCTTTTGTGTCCTTACATGGGGGAGGCCTGTTTATGTTATCTTATCTAGAAAATATTTAAAGTAATGTTGGATGCCCCCTTTACTTAAGTTGAATTCCTGCATTCCTTCTGATACTAGCAGCTGTTGATTTCGTTCATATATATATGTATATATATATATATATAATGTCTTGACAACAGTATCAATCTATTCATCTCCTATCAAAAAAGATGCTGAATGTCATGGATTTTTGGCATTTATTATGTTTTTCTTAATACTGTTATCTAATTACTTTTTTTAATAATTGCATCTATTGATTAAATTTCTAATTTTTGATGATACTTTCTATTCTGTAATAACTCTGCTTGTTAAGGTAGTTTTTTAAAATTGAGGTTAAATTCCTTTCACAATTTTTTTTTCTCACAGTTGGAATGAGATGCAATTATGCTCCATCTTTTCAAGTTTTGATAGCAGGATTATTCTAGATTTATTGAATGAATTGGGTTAATTAATATGTAAAAGATTAAATAGCATAGAACTGATTTTTTAAATATGTATTTCTAAATCTGAGTTGTAAAAATGAACCAGCATAGTTATAGTAGTAGTTTGTTTAAAACTCATCCTTGTTTATTTATGACATAAAAGTTTCTTTAGGTTCTTTTAAATATCTTTTTTGAATTATTGTAGCAAATATATCCTCCTGGTATTTCACACCCTCAAGGTTTTCCAATATATTGGATAATAAAATATTTACATAATTATTAGAACTAGAAGGGCCTCTAAAAGATTATAAAGGACAGACACCAGATACTTCCAGGAAAGGTAAGTAAAATTTTCCTACATTATGCACAAGCACCCATCACCAGTCAAAGGTAAAAGATCTTTGCCAAGGGTTATATCTATATATAGTGTGAGTAGGTAGAAAATTATAGCCCTGACATCTTATTTCCCTGGGCAATCTTCATTCTACTAGACCATGGCGAATCTCCAAATTTGGCCTGTTGGCAGGCAGTTCACTCTAATGGTCAGAAGTGTGGACTCTGGAGTCTGACTGCCTGGTTTGGCGTCTTGGTCTGAACATTCGCTAGCTAGGTAGCACTGTGTAATCTATCTCACCTGTCTATTCCCCACTTTCCTCATTTGTAAAACAAGTCATACTTTTTTGACAACTTTGAGAATTAAGTAAAATTTTTGCAATGTGCTTAGAACAGCACCTGATACACCAAAAGCACTACATAAATTTTAGGTATTATTAGATAGGTTGAAAGTCAAGAAGCCCTGGACTGGCTCCTTATTCCTTTTGCATTTTCCTCTCAAAAAAAAAAAAAAAGTAATGAGGCTTCTATCTATAATGTGACTTTTCTAGGTCACTCTTTCTCTAGTTGATAATGACTTTAGAGGTCACAAGATCGCTGATTCTCTCAATCAAAAATTAAGACATTATTGCCAATCTAAACCTCACTAGCTCTCAAATGACACCAGACAGAGGAAAATGGGCAACGAAATAGTCATAAAGCACTTATTCATGAATTAATCCCCCCTGGAAAGCCTTGGAGAAATTATAAAATGGCTATTAAACTAGATAACGGTCCATGCACTGTCCACATACATGGGAAAAAATTTCATGAATTTTAATTATAGAGATTTTCTAAAAGATTAAAGTATTTCACACACATTAAAGAAAACATGATATTTGTCAGTTTTTATTATACATATGAATTTCTTATTATATATATTCTTTTCAATAGCATTGCTATTTTTATCCATAAAATTTAATTATTGCTATTTAATAATTGTTTATTGTAGAAAATTTGGAAATTTAAGAAAAGTATAGAGAAAAAAATCATTCATAATAGTACATCCAATAATATACATTTTAAAGATTTTTTTCTGTTGGCGTGTATACACACAAACACATAGCTATATGCTTGCAGAGGCACATACACCCAGGTAATATATGCATATATTTTAATTACATATCCACTGATAACTTATTTTGTGCTAGGCTCTGCTCCAGGCACTGAAAATACAGAATTAAACAAACACACATATAGGCCCCACTGTTATGGAGATTTCAGCCTACCACAAACAAAAACTATAACTTGTAATTTTGACAAATTTGCATCACATTTTTACGACTTGCTTTTTCACTCATGTGTGAATGTCTAACCTAGTTTTTATAGTGATGCTTTTAACTACCACACAATTTTAAATTCAGCTTTTATGACTGCAAAGACATGTACATCTTTTTGGAGTAACCCATGCATGTGAGCAAAATTAGCTATATTCACAGCTAAACTATTTAACTAAAAATGTGTTTCTGTCCAATAGATATAAAAATGTGATTGCTTTACCAAAGTAGCAAAAGGAAAAGTGGACACTATTCTATTGGGTATTTGTTGGACCATTAAAACTTGAAGTATATTGAAATACTTTTTACTATTTTACAATTAAATGCATTTATAGATAATTTAATTGCTGAGATATCTGCAAATATGTGTGCAGCTCTGCAATTTTCTATATCTCTAATGGTGTTATGTAGAGCAAAGTTATTTAAGTTGGTACAAAGTCCAGATGTTTAATTAGAATTATCTTAATCTCAAATGAATATATCATGAACCTCCTATCCCTTCAAATACCCTTATCTAATACTACATTAGATGAGAAAAAAAATCACTTTAATGTATATTCTCTACCAGTATCTTGGTAAAATAAACAAACAAACAAAAAACAAAAATAAAATAAAATGTTAGTAACATGGTTAGATACTTATATTGAAAAATATGTGCTCCGAACATGCAGACAAGGAGCTGGTGTTGTTACAGTCCACTTCTGGCTGCCCAACAAAATCTTAAAGCAGCCAACTTGACTTTGTTTTGTGTTTGAAAATTTTATTTTATTTTATATTACAGTGGACATTCAATATTATTTTATATTTGTTTCAGGTGTACTGTATAATGCTTATACAATTATATAATTTACGAAGCCATCCCCCAATAATTCTAGTACCTGCCTGGCACCATACATAGTTATTATAATATTATTGACTATATTCCGTATGCTGTACTTTATGTCTGTACGACTATTTTGAAAATTTTAAAGATAAAATATCTCACCTTCCTCTTTCTTTCTCTGCCTCTGACCCCTTAAGCAGTTTTCAAGTCTAAGTGATTCTCCTTGTTATTGTTTCTTGGACCTACCTTTTTTTTTACCAACTCATGTAATCAGCCTACTTTTAAAGCTTTCCAAGAGGTTATCAGTTTTCACCCTTTTCACAACTACCAGCATATATTAAAAAAAAAACAAAAAACACCTTTCCATATTTTTTTAGGTAATTTCAATTCCACGTATAAGCAGCTAATATTACTAATTTAAACATGAGAGACTAAATAAAAATAGCCTAAGAATGATAAGCTGTAATGTATTTTCTTCCTTCATGAATATGGAAGGAGGGGAAATTAATATTTGTTCTCCATTGGTTTCAGAAAGAAAACCCAGAGTATTTTGAAGAGATAAAGCCTCTGGCTTCTGAAGGATGATAATCAAAGCCATCAGCTCCCACAGGGACTTTCCATCAGAGGATTTTGTCCTCGCCTGAGTGACCTTAGGGCCTACAAAGTTGATAACTTGGTTGATTGCTGGCGTTTGGGAAGGAAGCTGAAAGGTCTAGAGTAGGGATGGTATAAGTTGCATCTCCAGAAGCTCATAAGCAGATGCCACCATAGGCTTGCATGACAGGCCCAAGGTGGGCAAGTGAAAGGCAGGATGGCCTTGGTCCTGTGTCAGGTGGGTCATCAACAAATGTCTTCCTAAACTTTCTCCTGAGGGACCGGCCCCTCCCTAGCTGCACCAGAGGTGGCAAGTACAAGAAACTGAAAAACAGAGATATCAACTGGAAGTTTATTATGAACACAATCTAAGTATTTAATCATTTCAAATCTCTTAGAAGGAAAAATTTAGGATCAAAGGACATCGCAATATTCTATGAGACGTGAGTAGCTTAAAAGTCACCTTTCTTAGATGTAACAGTTGCAAGGAAGATGTTATGACAAAATAAAATCTTCAGTTTTGAGGAAAGGAAATATTTTCCTGGGCTTATTATTTTTTTAATTAGCAGTTTGAAAGACCTATGTTTTTTAAGGCAAGGTAATATAAACACAAGTGTTAGAAGTGAGAGATAAAAATAGGCTTGAAAAGCTCAGATTTGCAGTATAGAAAGAAAAGCACGATAATGTTAATAAATGTGGTATGCATCATGTTTTGCATCTAGAAGGTTTTCTTTATCCAATTCCAGCCTGCACACTCAGTGTTATTTTCATCACACCTTATTTGCTTACACATAATAGCTGTTAAACAACAAAAAACTTGAATAAATGATGAACCCACTATTGCAATCACATTAATTTGGTTACCATTCTCTCCACACAAGCCATGAACTCTACCACATTTGTGTTTTTGCTTCCATCATTTCACAAGACCTTTGTTATATTTTACCAGCTTCATCGGTCTTCAATGACCACTGTTCCTTGGATCACCTGACCACTCTCTGAACTATTTATTGTCCCCTCTGTCACTCATTCATATTTCCTGATTCAATTGTCTGCTAACTCAAAGGCCTCCAGCCCCTTCTCCCCATTGTAACACGAGTATTTTAATTCTGAAAATATGAGTTTGGACTACTTGTTTAACCCTATTCTGCCTAATTTTTTAATCTTTAAAATAAATAATAATAATACTAACTTCAAAGATAATAAATAAAATATTATATGTAAAATGATTAGAACAGTAAGCATTCAGTCAATTTTAATTATTAAATCTCTGTTTCTCTCTCACATGCACCCCCCCAAAAAAAATAAAGCATCTTTCCTTTTTTTTTCTCCTGTTCTGTTTCTTGTTCTGGTTGCCACTGTGAGGTAGCATAAAAAAATCTTACCAGTCAAATGCTCTTCCATTACTGGAACAGTAAAATTTTCCCAAAGGTCTGCCTACAGATGCCCCTATAAATTCCAATGTACGGGCTATCCGTGTGGAGGTGGGTTCTCTGCAGTGGGACAATGCTCTCTGCCCCTGCTTGGTTCACCCATTGCTACTTCAGCCCTGGAGCATCCCTGACTGATTAGAGCTAAGAATTTGAGGGACACAGGACTTAGTCTATCACCTCTATCATTGTACTTCTGTTCTCTTGATCACTTTCCTAACTTTCCCAATAACATTTATATCTCTTACCAAAGTTATAAAACTAAACCTCTTATGTATATTTATGATCCACTGTAAACATATATTGATGTGGATATGGTATTGACCTGCGTGCAGGAGGGGCTGAGAGTGTTAACATCCATGAGCAACTTCTAAGCTTCGGTTCATTCAAGAAAATCACATGATGAGACCTTATCTCTTCTTTTAAGTTATACCTTTACATTAAACCTTTTGATACTCCAACTATTAAAGTACACATTTTCTTCTACTTTGGAAAACTCTGGGAGATGTATATGTATATACATATACATCTCCCAGAGTTCTTAAAACAAAGACTTTAATACACACCAAAAAAAGTCTGCTGTAGGTAATTTCTTATGGGTCTTTTCCATTTTTGCACATCTTGTACCAATTTTTGTCCCAGAATATCTTTACTGGGATGTTTGTACAGTAAACAATCTTGGAAGACAGAGATGGTGTCTCCCTCCAGGTAGAAAGCAAATTTGTTTCCTTATCAGGATATTAACATAATGTTTTCCTTCAGGACAATGGCTGGGCAGGACTCGTTGCCATCCATTAAAAAAGATTAGGGTTCCCTAAATTAAGGTTCTCCTCCGTGATAAAATCCACTGTCTAATCCTATCCAGAACACTCTGCATTGCCACATGACTGGGAGCAAGGAAACCTGATGCTTTTCCTGATATGAGTAATAAAGTTCCTTCTCTCTGATCCAGGAGTCTTGTAACTTTTGCCAGCAACCATGAAACTGTAACAGGCTAACTTGTTAGCCTGCAAATAGGCTAACATCTCAGATCCTTCATTGTTCTCAAAAAAAGACTCAAAAATCTTTAGTAGATTGACTTATTTTCTAATATGCAAGATAAAAAGCACTAGTTTAAAAATTTTGAATTCTGCCCTGCCTGGTGTGGTCAATCCAGCCTGCAAACCAAAGGGTTACCAGTTCAATTCCCAGTCAGGGTGTATGCCTAGGTTGCAGACCAGGGCTCCAGTAGGGGGGTGATCAAGAGGCAACCGCACATTAATGTTTCTCCCCCTCTCCTCCCTCCCTTTTCCTCTCTTTATAAATAAATAAACAAATTTTATTTTATTTTATTTGTGCAAATACACAAATAAAATCTTTAAAAAATATTGAATGCTTAAATTTGCATTTTGCATAAATTGTTTATATATATGCTAAAACAATTGCATATATATATGTGCAAATTTCCTTATTTGGTAACACAATATTTATCATCTGTCGAGTACATACATTTAGCTATAGTATCTGGCTTCACTCTAGAAAGTTAAAGCACATTTTGTACTCAAGGTTTATCCATTGACAATTCAGGAAAATAAGATTACATGTAATTACCTCTACAGCTCGGACTTCCCTCTCTCACTCATGAGTAAATATAGTGTATATTCAACAACTATTGCAAAATTTAATTATATCATGAGGGACAACAGGGCTTACTCGTTACAAATTATTATGCTAATAAAAGGTGAATCAAGTGTAATACACATTCTTGATTGAACAAATGAAAACTTTTGGCCTATGGTAATACCTAAAGAAATGGTCCCTGTTATGAATATATCTCAAAAACACCAGGTTTATCCTATAAAGTTGCCCAAGGTTTGATACACGGGCGAGGTGTTGGCAAAAAGTCTGCACATGGAATGGATAATTTCTTTCAATTCTAACACAAGAAAGCAAGGCTTCAATTAATTGAAACATTCACTACAACAGAGGTGTGCACATTCTTAAAACAGGAACATTTGTTTTGTGCTTCTGGGGTCCCAAAATGATGGGGTTCAAAAATAATATTAAGCTTTTTTTCCCTCCAAATGAGGGTTGTAGAGCAGGTTGCCAGTTGCTAAAAAATTACAAATATAATGATGATAATCTATATGTATTGGTGGCTAATTATGTGTTTTTGTTTGTTCTCCTTGACTAATGCTTCTTTAATTATTAGAATTTTTTTTGGTCAGTGAATATTACATGTATAAAATAGGTCATTGTCCACACAGATTAACTATAGATACAAAAAATTTTGTGTGGTGAAATGTTTATATTGTTAATAATGTATATGATTTTGTATGATATGCTATATGTGCTTTCAACAGAAAAGTATAAATCTATTTATCAATATCTTTAGCCTATTAATATCTGCATGGCCTCCAAAGAAGTGTATAGCTTTTACTCATCCATCCCAACACTTTGCTTCCACACCTGTGACCACTGGTCTTTATGAGCCATCTGCTTTGAGCTATCTTGATCATTAGCATTGTGGTCTATTTGGCTGAATTAGAATGGATTACAAGCTATTTCCAAAAAGAACAAGATCAGACTATGTTTTATTTGTTCTTTGTTCAGCATCACTTTGGGGCTTTAGAGAAACAAAATAATCTCCTTATCATGATCTAAAGAGGGGAGGATGCAGGAGTTTCCCTCAGAGATGTTGTTCTGTTGCTCTCGCACACGCAGCCTGTGTTTAGGGCCTGTGCAGCCACCCCTCCTTTTGGATAGACACCTGCATCCTACCTGGAGTGAAGGTGCAAACATGACGTCTCTATCATCTCAGTGAAGTGCACATTGGGCCACCAGCTGAAAATTAAACTAAATCTTTGCCCACAGGTACCCGATACTAAAATGTTAACTGAATTTTTTCAGGTCTTTCTGTCTAAAGAAGAGTTGAGTTTAAATTTACAGAGAAATTGAAAATAATATGATCAGGAAATCTCTGGTACTGAAACCCAATGATAGAGATATAAGTCTATAATGAAGGTAGAGATTATACTTATATATTTTTTAATCTTTTTTTAAAGGTTTTATTTATTTATTTTTAGAGAGGGGAAGGGAGGGAGAAAGAGAGGGAGAGAAACATTAATGTGTGGCTGCCTCTCACATGCCCTGCAACCCACGCATGTGCCCTGACTGGGAATCGAACTGATGACCCTTTGGCTCACAGGCCGGCACTCGATCCACTGAGCCAGGGCTATTTTTTTTTTAAATCTTGATATGGAGTGTGAAACTGATGACTCAGCAGTCTTCTTTTTTATTTATTGATGTTTTTGGAGAGAAAGAAGAAGGGAGAGAGAGACAGAGAGAGGGAGAGAGGGAGAGAGGGGGAGAGAGAGAGAGAGAGAGAGAGAGACACTGATTTGCTGTTCCATTTATTTATGCCTTCATCTGCTGATTCTTGTATGTGCCCTTACCAAGGATCAAACCCACAACCTTGATCTGTTGAAACAACACTCTAACCACCTGAGCTACCCAATCAGAACTCAGTAGTCTTCTTTAAAGTCTTGGACCTCAGAAGTCACAGTGAACTTTGAAGTGCTGCACTTCCGTGAAAAAAATGGCTACTGTCTGGTTCTCCTTCCATTCTGCAGTCAGGGGCTCTGAATATAAAGTAGTGCAGAGAAAACTAAAATAAAAATATCTCATCTCAAATTCCAAAGCCTTGGAACTTCACCCATGTTGTTCAGATAACTGGGTTGATTCTGCTTGTTGTTGTCCAGACCTGTGACTCTTAGTTCCCAAACCTGAATTCCGTGAGTTCTGCTATGTGATACTTGCCTACCTCCTTGTTCCTGAACTGGCATCACAAGACCCTGGGCCCTGGACTGGCCAGTTGGCCTGAAACTATGGAACTGACATTAGCTTAACTTTTTCAGCATTGCTTTCTCTGGATAGATGCACAAGACTTTCCCACTGTATATTCAAAATCCCAGGAGCTTCCCAGATAAAATCTGAGATTGGCCCCATAAAGAACGGACAAGGAGAGACTGAAGAAAAGGAGCAGACCACTCCAGATTGGTAGGCAGGAGGTTTGATAAGCAAGAAAATGTAAAAGGCTTACCTTGGCAAGTTGCAAAATCAGTAGATCTCTGTACCTACTTACCAGAATCAACCATTTAGATAGAGGCTTTTCTTAACTGGGTTCAATCACAGTTAGAGTCCAGGTGATCTCAACAATCCCTTACTCTCTCAAGGCTCTGTCCTTGAAACAGGTCCTAATGTGGGAATCACTAGCAAACATACATTTCAAGGACAGAGAAGGGGTAAGAAGCCCCTTATAGCCTTGGTTTTGCTGTTGGGTCAACTTGTGGTCACATTCTCTCAATAACCTCCCCCAACACTCCAGCCCTAGTGACGATCTTAGATACATGCCACTTTAGCAATATTCCCTGAGCAGCCAGCCATGGATTTTACCAGCATGAACATGGCTTGTCTGGTGCCTAGCTGGCTGAATTTGAGCCGGACACAGCAGCAATACAGGCACATGCAAGAGAACTCACAGGTCAAGTTAGCGATGCCCAGAGTGAGTAACAATTTTTTCCACCAAGAACCCATAACCCAAATCACTGATTTAAGTCCCCTAGGCTGGGGGTCAGATAACTAAGAGCATTCACTTGTGTAATCATGTGACTTAATAAAGGTGGTACAGTAGCAGACTCATCGAGTATGAACACACAACATTCTGTTTGAATAATAGTGCAGGTGTTTCCTTGTGAGGCAATAACCATTTCCAAGGTCATTCTACTTTGGAGAACACTTTCCTTATCAGAGACATTTCAGTGTTCAGTAAAGACAGACTTTGTCAGCTGTCATCTAGGACTCATTGAGCAAATTTAGTAAGGGTATGCTATAACATCCTTCAAGTCGATGAAAGGGATGAAGACAGTGGTCAAATGATTATACAAGTGGGAAATAGAAAATGTCCACCTGGCCTTGAGGAGAAGGAGGTTGGCAATTTTTGTCACTATGTGGTGGATTTTCCCCTGTTTCCAGACAAAATCTGGGGTGCCCAGCCACCCAGGTAGAAGCCATAGCCAAAGTTTCATACCACACAACCACTGGGTCCCATTTGGGGCTACTCAATACCTGGGTGCACAACCCATCAGTGTCAAACAGTGCTATATTTTAACATGACACAATGACCACACAGTTCTGGTCATATTCACCCCACATTCCTGGTGCAATTGAGTTGGTTCTGTTTAGAGTGGTTTTTCTGTTCCTGACAAATGAGTGTCCAGGTGCTCAAATGTCCATAATCCAAGATGATCCACATTAATCTATCTCAAATCTCGACATAGCCATCCATGATTCTGATGGTGGTATTTTTAGGATCTTTCTGGCCAGCAGTTTGTAGTAGCCAGTGTAGTTTGATAAATAGGAAGACAATACCCATGCCCAGTGCTATTGATTGTATGCACCATAGGCCAGTTTTCTGGATCAGTATTTATGATTAAGAGTACTAAGCTTAACTTGTTCTTCCTCACTGTGCTGCTTTAGGACCCCCCAAGCCCTTCTCTGGAGTGGTGATGCGTACCATAGCAACTCTGATGGGCTAAAGAGAGGCAGCTGCCCCTCTACCCAACATCTGGATGGAGTCCTCTGCCAAGCATGTAACTGGGGCCACTGTAGACAGGTATTTCCATTAGGTGCCTATTCTATGCTTGGGCATCACAGGAGCAGCAGAAATCCAAGACTGAAGGGTAGATATCTAGCAGGAACTTGCATGGGAAAATCTTCACATTCTACACTTGTGACCTGGCCCTCAGATGTGAATGTCACCTTAGGTTTAGGAACTTGATCTGGCTGGTGCA
The DNA here is from genome assembly GCA_004026545.1 of Mormoops blainvillei. Lineage (NCBI taxonomy): Eukaryota > Metazoa > Chordata > Mammalia > Chiroptera > Mormoopidae > Mormoops > Mormoops blainvillei. The sequence continues at coordinate 7,198 of PVJD01006178.1, read as the reverse complement.
TACCACACATGTTGGCTGCAGGAGGCAGTGCTGCCAGGCATGAAGAGATATGCCAGATGAGGACGCTCATTTTCTTCCCTTTTACAATTGTGTGTTCCCTGTCAGTTGTAACGCACTTCCATAGGTCTGGCTTACAGTGCAGCTATGGGATCCCAGTGAGGGATGAGCACTTCCCCCACCCAAGGGTGAGAAGTAAATCACTCATTCACATAGGATGTGCTACTGCAAATTTCAGTATTTAATGTCCTTCCCAGGTGTGATGGAGTTTATGGTTATCAGCAGCATAACTTGATACATGGTGAGAGTGTAGTCAACAGGTGTTTCCTGCTACTTACAGCTTTTATGATACTTAAGGCCTCAGCAGCGGTCTCCAGCCTGGTGTATGGGACAATGGACCCTACTGCTTAACCACTCAAATGTATTAAAGCCTGTACTTTAGTTCACCCAGTGAAGATGGTTTTATTTGTTAGTAATTGAATCTGCTGATTTAACACTCCATTCTTCCTTTCTACCAACCCTGCTGCTTGTGAGCTATAGGCGAACTGGAACTTCCATTCAATGTCATGTTCTTTTGCTCAGCTTTGCACATCACAGCCTTTGAAATATAAGCCCTGATTACTTTCTGTTGGACAAGGGTGTCCATAGGTAGTACTCAGCTTCTCTAATCCCTAAATAGTACAGCCTCATTTTTGCAGCAACAAGAGAAAGCTTTGGTTAGGCCAGATGCACTGTCCCCAAAAACCAAGGCATACTTAGAATACTCATTCAGAGGGAGAGGGGCAACATAAACAATTTACCAATCCCTCACCAGTTGGATGCCCTCAGACTCTTTGGAAATTGACTTGGACATTATTTAGAACACATAGGACATGCCGTAACTGTGTTAACCAAATCACTGTATTACAAGGGCAATCTGGTGTCCTTGGCAATACGTTATCTCATGTGGGCTCTATGGTGGTCACTTTTTCTATGTACCCAATCTGCTGTTTCTACTGAAGGGTCAATTGCTAGGGCTCATATCTGGGTGAGCACAAAAGGGGATCCTGACTGCCAGACGGCGTCAGCACTGATGAACTGGAATGTGGAAAATAAAGAGCACTGTCTCAGGTGCTGACACATGAACTCAGTGTCTTTCCACATATCCTAATCACACAAGGGCTCATTCATTATCATCCACCCCTTGCCTTCCCATTGTTTGGGCCATAAAGTAAATCCCTTCAGAACAGCCCAACTCCCTTAGTGGAAAGGTAGCGGTGGATTTAATGGCGAGCGCACTGGGCATGCACCCTGAACCCCGACTTCTGAAAGCATGTATCTTTATTTTCTCTGTCTCTCCCTTTTTATTAAGGGGCCTAATATTTTCTTCTGTGCCAGGGGCCTCAACCAAACTTAATCTGCCTCTGTGGAAAGGGTTAATGTCCAGGGTTTATTAGTGGTCATCGGCCAAACCACTCTGAGTTTAACTCACTGGCTGCTGCAGTTCATTCTTGTTTTCACGTAGATCGTATCAGTTTGGGACTGAATAGCGACTGCTATCCATGGGGAAGGACTGTCCCAACTAGGTTCATCTTTATACCAGGCATTGTGGGAATTCCTCCCACTCCTTCTCTACAGGCCACAGTAGTTTCCACAGGAATAAGGGTGGGGCATATGGAAGATCTACATACTCTACAGAGCCTAGAAGCACCCAAATTTCTAGAGATGGCGGACTGGCAGAGAGGGTGCTCCTTGCTCCAAGTAAGTATGCCACTTAGTCAAAGTGGAAGTTTGAGCTATGGCCGAAGTGGGTTGATGAAACATATTCTCACAGATCCCTTGATAGCAAAGGGAGTTCTTACTATGATAAGCTGTTCCTTTGTAAGAGGCTCTTCCTGAAGGAGCACCATGTATGCAGTTAGGAGCTGTTGCTCTGTGGGACTATATTGGGTTTCTGCCTGTCCAGAGCTGGGATCAAAATCCCAGCGACAGAGGCACTCTTTTTCTGTTCTCTCTGCCACAGCATCTACTCTTACCTTCTGGAGCCACAAATATATCTAACTCTATGGGTAATCACACTTGCGAAATGCCAGAGTTCTAATCTACTTCGCTGGTATTTCTGTCTTCTCAATGGTAGCTTGTTTTTCTGATCCTCAGTCCCACACATGCCCTTTCTCTACCGGGTGATATAAGGAATGAAGGTACTATGCCAGGTGGGGAATAAAAATCCTCCAAAACTCCCAAACCCCCTACAAATGCTTGTACCTCTTTCTTAGGGGTTGACAGGCTTGCATCTTAACAATCACTGCTTCTGCGGCCATGCATTTCATGCCTGACCAAGTGACGCTAGGCAGAGTCTGGGTCTTGAATTTTCTGTGGGTTCTCTGCCCATCCTTTCCCTAACAAATGTTCCAGCAAAATCCCCAGTGTCCTGCAGCAGAGACAAGTCTTCACATGTTAATATGTCACTGATATAATGGACCCATTTTACTTATGGAGGTAAGAAGAACAGAGACAAATCTTAGGCTACCATCCCATGACATGTTGTGAGGCTGTGCAAGTAGTCTTAGGGGAAGCACTTAAAAGGTCCATTGTTGCCCCTTCCACATGAAGACAAATTGATTTTGTGCCTCAACAGCCAGGGGTATACTAAAAAAACATTTGCTAAGCCCAGTACAGTATGGTGCACTCTTAGGATGTGGCCAAGGTATCTAAGATGGGGGTGATGTTGGGCACAGACCCGTAGATGCAGAGCACTGCTTTATTCAGTTCTCATTGGTTCACAGCCATCTGCCATGAGCCATCTGACTTTTTTCCCAGCCCTTAGGGCTTTTGAAAGCACCATGGACGAGCTGTACAATACTCACCTAGTTTATATTTCTTATGTTCCTCCCCCCAGGTCAATGTTTATTTTCTGACAGTTACTACTCTTATAAGAGTGGCAGACTTTCTGGTTCCAAATTGGCATTTCCCCTCAACACGACTCTGATTACTCTAACCAGGAGGTGGAATTCACTAAGAGAGGTTTGTAGAGCTTGACATTGTAGTATATCAATGCACTATATGTTCTCTGGTATTGGAGAGATAAAATACCTCATATTTTAAGGGGGAGAATGCTTAACTTGCAATGTCAAAATGACCTTCCTGACCTTGCCCTCTGTAATCATCAATGGCACCAATGACCAGAAACCTTCTGAGGGTTGCCACATATTACCGTACAGTGAGCTCTGGTATCCACCAGAGAGATCACCTTTTGTTTATTTCTGGGGGACCAGTGAATGATGCGCTCCCCATGAGACCTCTAACTGTCTTCAGCATTTCTCACCTGGAGATGGTCTTGGCTTGTCTCTTATACCAGGTGAACAGGGAGCATCCACCATGAACAGGACGGTATCCCTGAGGCCTTTGCTGGGGAATATCAGGGGAAGGTGAGGTGAGGCTCAACTGTTACTCAGGTTTTAAGGCTTTCCACAAGCTGGCCAGCACAGAACTGGGTAGCTGGTCTCTTTCCAGATGGAGCCTGGGCAGAGGTCAAATCACATTTGCTTCTATGTCACTTTTACTGAACCCTTTACAGATGATTGAAACAGACTTTTGGCTTTCTGAGCTTTTATAGTTTCAGGTTTTACCCACAACCCTTACTCATCCCTAGGATCGTCACTCTCCCCAGGATCAGAAATGGATCGTCCAGCATCTTAAATGTCTTGCCCCACAACTGGACTTGGCATGGATAATAGCATCCCCTAGGTGCTAGGGTGGACTGCAGAATCTTGGATCTCATTTCTGCAGTGAATGTGGCCTTATCAGGGACTTCAAAGACAGGGACATAGATTGCTTGTCTCAATCCCAACCCCCCAAAATTCGTTGTAACTACTCTATAGATTTGCAAGATCTCAAGTGCCCAGGGAAATCCCCCTCATTGGGCGGAACCTCTCTGCAGACTAGAATAATCCAATCGATAAGGGAGTACTTTGAAGGCACTGCCAGGAGGTGGGGTCTGTGGTGATCGTACTCATTTTCTTAGCCTCCTACCAGTCAGAGAAATGTCACCACCTCCATATCCTGTAGTCACGCTAACCATGCCTGGTACTTCCCTTGGTCTTTTGCGAAAACTTGGCAGCTTCTCTAACTTGGGGGCCGTCTCACCAGCTGGGGTTGCTGTTGCTGTGCTTTTGCTTCCTTTTGTATCGAGAGTCAGAGGGCGTGGATGTTTTATCCATTTCACTGTCAATCACATCCTTCTCTGTTCCCCTCACTTTCCCAGGGATTTCACATTTTAGCTTCCCAATCAGGCTTTCTCATAAGCACTCAGACCTTAATCCACAGCAGTTTGTGCCCTCCTAGTTTTGCAAACTGGCATACTAGGTATGCTAACTTATTATCCTGCTCTCCTACCTTGTCTGCCAGTCCCAAAGCTAACAAATTAGTGGACAGACACACAGCCTTCTCATCCCTTCGTCCAACTTTCTAACTCAAGCTCCAGCCTCTCACTGGGCATCAGTGGCCAGTGGAACTGCTCACAGTAGAGGTCAGCTGACTCCACGCCATCCGTTCTCTTTTCTGCCAGAGTGCACTATGCACTGTCCCCCAAACAAGTGCTTTAGATCAGTTGGTATTTTGGGGGTGTCCCCATACTCACACAGCAGTCCACAACATCTAACTATGGCCACCCCTCCACACAATGTGGTCAACACCCAATTCAGGATTTCCCCTGTGGCTGCCTCTCTTTCCAAAGACCCATTTGTTTAGCCTCCTGTCTGGCTCAACAATATTGGTTTGAAGCCTCAGGAGCTCCTTGAGTGAAATCTGAAATTAGCCCCTATACACGAAAGTCAAGGACTGAAGAAAGAGGCAAACCACCTGAGATTGGTCGGTCGGTGGCAGGTTTAAAAAACAAGGGAACTTACATATGAAGTTTGTCTTGAGTGACCACAGGTGAGCAGATCTCCCCATTCACCCACCAGAATCTTACAAGTTTATATAAAGGATTTATTTGGCTTCTGTGGAATACTCAGCGCAGATGGACCTAACAGTACCTTACTCTCCCAAGGCTACACCCTTAACATAGCTCTCAGCACAGGAATGGTGAGTGGAAGGGACATTTCCAGGACAGGGGAGCGTACAAAGAGCCTCTGATTGCCTGGGTCTAGCTCTAAGGTCAACCAGCAGTCCTGTCCTCTCAGTGATCTCCCCTGACACCCATGGCTTTCTAATTTTGTCTGTCTGATACATGACATCTGCCTAACATCTCATGGCAAATTTCATGAGACCTTGTGTTAAATGAATGAAAATTGCCGCCACAGTTCTAATAATTCAATAAGTTGAAAGCAGATACCTACCACATTATAAATGTGTTTATTAAAAATGCTGAATAATTGCTTCTTGTAAGAGACATATTTCTTGTCTTGCTAGAAATTCCTTATCTGGTAATTACACCAATAACTTCAGAAATTTTGACATTAGCAAAAAAACAAAAAATGCCTTGATGACTAGTTGATTGCTTGATTTCTAGATTGTGTCATAAGATCTTTTGAAACTGAATTAATTTTACTTCTTTTACAACTAATTCTCATTTTTAATAACTAAGAGAGTGTCACAATTTCTATAAATAAGGAGTAAAAAACTCATTAATTCAACAACAGTGCTTAAAACAAAGCCATTGTGCCTGACACTGCTGGGTGTTAGGAAAACAGCTGTGAGTATGATTTTCTCCTCTCTTCATGGTTAGAGCATAACAAAAAAGTGTGGTATTGAACAAGAAAACCTTTCTCGTCTAGGGAATGATATATTCATTATTTGCTTTCAATATCATTCTCTTCCTCTCCTACCTTCACCGCCATGCTTCTGTGTAGCAGGCTCACTTCACACCTTTATTTTTCCTTAGCCTACGGACAGGAAACGGACTAATGTTACACTTAAGAATATGAAAGTAACAAATGCGGTCTGTCTTTTCATATCCTAATGACAAGACTGTCTCTTCAATAGAAGAGTGAACAATGCAATATTTCCAGGGTAAAGAAAAAATAGGATATTTAATTCAGCCTCAAGAAGTATACAACACCGAGCAAAGCTAAAACTCACAATTACTAAAGCTATAGAAATGCTAGGAAGTTTTCAATAAATTAAACGTAACCATGAGATTGGTCAAGGACAATTAGAAAATACAAAATAAGGTTTCTAGAAGTTAAGGTTTTTAAGAAGTACAATTTTCATTTTATGCAGCTATTCAAGAGGATGGAAACAAAAAAAAATCACAATTATGAAAATAATTCGTTATCTGAGAACCAATTAGTATTTGGAATTAGGTAGTTTATAGGGTCAAATGTAATGAGAGGATTTCTTCAGTCATTTTAAAGCAACTGATAAGAAATTTCTATAAAATTAATAATTAATGGGAATATTACAAAAATAAGATGAAAATTAAATTTGGCAGGGGAAGATTAAATGGAGATGAGAAAAAGGTGAGCTCTAGACTGTTATTAGGATAAAAATCTAATCATTGCAGCCTGAAAGAAGGTTAGAATGGAAGAGGGATGAGTCAAGAAATATAAGGGGAAGAAAATCCACAGTATTAGGTAACTGTTGTACTTAAGTCAATGGTCCCTTCTTTTGCTTCTAAAATGAACCCTCCACAAGCCAAATGTAAGTAGTCTTACTTGATATTTATTATGATAATAACTACACGATCAACAGAAGACTAAAGCCACAGTCCCCTTCTACTTCTTTGAAAACTGAAACACCTTTAGAAGTAACAGGAAAAATTGGAAGGCACTCTTATCCCCTTAGTACTTGAAATAAGAATCAAGCTATCTTAATATACTGCATTTAAGGTTATGGGTGATTAAGTAAATAAGTTAACTAATATGTGAGGTTTGATATGCCATAACTTTAAAATACTAAATATTTTCTAATGGGCAGAATATTATGCTACATATTTGGAATATAACACATTTGTTTTAAATTGTAACATAATTACTCATGCATATCTTTTAGATATTGGTCCACTAATTAATGGTGATTTAGAGTAAACACTTTAGCTAATTTAAGTAAAGATTTTTCCAGAATCCTGTGGTTTAAATACCATTTTAAAAGAAATGTAACCCAAAGTTAGTGGGAGAAAGGAAATAACAGATTAGAGCAGAAATAAATAAAAGACAAAAAGATAATAAAAATATCAGTAAATGTAGGAGCTGGTTGTTTGAAAAGATAAACAAAATCGACA